>JALPQD010000316.1:2818154-2923437 GCA_023101885.1 Typhlomys cinereus | reverse complement strand
TTCCGAAGGGAACGACAAGCATGAACATGTTTCATGGAAACGTCGTAAAACAAGTGTGATTTCCTCCTGAACACACAGAGTTACAATATAGAAACTTGTACGATACTTCTCCTAAAGAAGCGCACTTGCAACATTTAACTCTGAGTCCTCCGCACTTGGTTCTCTATTTTGTGAAATCATGGCCTGTGTGAACATGTGCCATTCCAATGTCAGAAAACAAGTATGGTTTTCGCCTGAACACAAAAGTTACAGTTTAGGAACTTCTCTAGGATACTTATCCCTAAGAAGTGAAAAGCCAACATTTGACTCTGAATCCTCCGCACTTGGTTCACTCTTTTGGAAAATCATGGCCTGCGTGAACATGTTATGTGCGAATGTCGCAAAACGAGGATGATCTTCTCCTGAACACAAAGCGTACCACTACAGAATCTTATGTAGAATACTTATCCCTGAGAAGTGCACCTCCAACAATTTCAATCTCAGTCCTCCTCACTTGGTTCACTGTTTTGGAAAATCAAAGCCTGCGTGAACATATTCCATGAAAATGTCACAAAACCAGTGTGAATTTCTCCGGAACATAAAAAGTTACAATGTATGAACAACTACAGGATTCTTATCACTGAGAAGAGAAAGTGAAACATGTGAATTGGACACGTCCTCACTTGGTCAGTATTTTCAAGCTCATTACAAGCCTGAACATAGTTGGTAGAATCAGTACAAAACAAATGTTGTTTTCTCCAGAAAACAAAGTGTTACAGTCTAGAAACCTGTGTAGGATACTTATCCGAAAGAAGTGCACATGCTGCACATGACTTCCCAAAGAAGTGCACATGCTACATATGACTGTGAGTCCTCTTCACTTGGTTCACTGTTTCTAACGACAAACATGAACATGTTTCATGGAAACGGCGTAAAACAAGTGTGATTTCCTCCTGAACACACAGAGTTACAATATAGAAACTTCTGTACGATACTTGTCCTAAAGAAGCGCACTTGCAACATTTGACTCTGAATCCTCTGCACTTGGTTCACTCTTTTGGAAAACCATGGCCTGCGTGAACATGTTGTGTGCGAATGGGCAAAAGGAGGATGATCTTCTCCTGAACACAAAGCGTACCACTTCAGAATCTTCTGTAGGATACATATCCCTGAGAAGTGCACCTCCAACAATTTCAATCTCAGTCCTCCTCACTTGGGTCACTGTTTTGGAAAATCAAGTCCTGCGTGAAAATATTCCATGAAAACGTCACAAAACCAGTGTGAATTTCTCCGGAACATAAAAAGTTACAACGTATGAACATCTACAGGATTCTTATCACTGAGAAGAGTAAGTGAAACATGTGAATTGGACGCGTCCTCACTTGGTCACTATTTTCAAGCTCATTACAAGCCTGAACATAGTTGGTAGAATCAGCACAAAACAAATGTTGTTTTCTCCAGAAAACAAAGTGTTACAGTCTAGAAACCTGTGTAGGATACTTATCCGAAAGAAGTGCACATGCTGCACATGACTTCCCAAAGAAGTGCACATGCTACATATGACTGTGAGTCCTCTTCACTTGGTTCACTGTTTCGAAGGGAACGACAAGCATGAACATGTTTCATGGAAACGTCGTAAAACAAGTGTGATTTCCTCCTGAACACACAGAGTTACAATATAGAAACTTCTGTACGATACTTCTCCTAAAGAAGCGCACTTGCAACATTTAACTCTGAGTCCTCCGCACTTGGTTCTCTATTTTGTGAAATCATGGCCTGTGTGAACATGTGCCATTCCAATGTCAGAAAACAAGTATGATTTTCGCCTGAACACAAAAGTTACAGTTTAGGAACTTCTCTAGGATACTTATCCCTAAGAAGTGAAATGCCAACATTTGACTCTGAATCCTCCGCACTTGGTTCACTCTTTTGGAAAATCATGGCCTGCGTGAACATGTTATGTGCGAATGTCGCAAAACGAGGATGATCTTCTCCTGAACACAAAGCGTACCACTACAGAATCTTCTGTAGGATACTTATCCCTGAGAAGTGCACCTCCAACAATTTCAATCTCAGTCCTCCTCACTTGGTTCACTGTTTTGGAAAATCAAGGCCTGCGTGAACATATTCCATGAAAACGTCACAAAACCAGTGTGAATTTCTCCGGAACATAAAAAGTTACAACGTATGAACATCTACAGGATTCTTATCACTGAGAAGAGAAAGTGAAACATGTGAATTGGACGCGTCCTCACTTGGTCACTATTTTCAAGCTCATTACAAGCCTGAACATAGTTGGTAGAATCAGCACAAAACAAATGTTGTTTTCTCCAGAAAACAAAGTGTTACAGTCTAGAAACCTGTGTAGGATACTTATCCGAAAGAAGTGCACATGCTGCACATGACTTCCCAAAGAAGTGCACATGCTACATATGACTGTGAGTCCTCTTCACTTGGTTCACTGTTTCGAAGGGAACGACAAGCATGAACATGTTTCATGGAAACGTCGTAAAACAAGTGTGATTTCCTCCTGAACACACAGAGTTACAATATAGAAACTTCTGTACGATACTTCTCCTAAAGAAGCGCACTTGCAACATTTAACTCTGAGTCCTCCGCACTTGGTTCTCTATTTTGTGAAATCATGGCCTGTGTGAACATGTGCCATTCCAATGTCAGAAAACAAGTATGGTTTTCGCCTGAACACAAAAGTTACAGTTTAGGAACTTCTCTAGGATACTTATCCCTAAGAAGTGAAATGCCAACATTTGACTCTGAATCCTCCGCACTTGGTTCACTCTTTTGGAAAATCATGGCCTGCGTGAACATGTTATGTGCGAATGTCACAAAACGAGGAGGATCTTCTCCTGAACACAAAGCGTAACACTACTGAATGTTCTCTAGGATACTTATCCCTGAGAAGTGCACCTCCAACATTTGACTCTCAGTCCTCCTCACTTGGTTCACTGTTTTGGAAAATCAAGGCCTGCGTGAACATATTCCATGAAAACGTCACAAAACCAGTGTGAATTTCTCCGGAACATAAAAAGTTACAACGTATGAACATCTACAGGATTCTTATCACTGAGAAGAGAAAGTGAAACATGTGAATTGGACGCGTCCTCACTTGGTCACTATTTTCAAGCTCATTACAAGCCTGAACATAGTTGGTAGAATCAGCACAAAACAAATGTTGTTTTCTCCAGAAAACAAAGTGTTACAGTCTAGAAACCTGTGTAGGATACTTATCCGAAAGAAGTGCACATGCTGCACATGACTTCCCAAAGAAGTGCACATGCTACATATGACTGTGAGTCCTCTTCACTTGGTTCACTGTTTTCGAAGGGAACGACAAGCATGAACATGTTTCATGGAAACGTCGTAAAACAAGTGTGATTTCCTCCTGAACACACAGAGTTACAATATAGAAACTTCTGTACGATACTTCTCCTAAAGAAGCGCACTTGCAACATTTAACTCTGAGTCCTCCGCACTTGGTTCTCTATTTTGTGAAATCATGGCCTGTGTGAACATGTGCCATTCCAATGTCAGAAAACAAGTATGGTTTTCGCCTGAACACAAAAGTTACAGTTTAGGAACTTCTCTAGGATACTTATCCCTAAGAAGTGAAATGCCAACATTTGACTCTGAATCCTCCGCACTTGGTTCACTCTTTTGGAAAATCATGGCCTGCGTGAACATGTTATGTGCGAATGTCGCAAAACGAGGATGATCTTCTCCTGAACACAAAGCGTAACACTACAAAATCTTCTGTAGGATACTTATCCCTGAGAAGTGCACCTCCAACATTTGACTCTCAGTCCTCCTCACTTGGTTCACTGTTTTGGAAAATCAAGGCCTGCGTGAACATATTCCATGAAAATGTCACAAAACCAGTGTGAATTTCTCCGGAACATAAAAAGTTACAACGTATGAACACTACAGGATTCTTATCACTGAGAAGAGAAAGTGAAACATGTGAATTGGACGCGTCCTCACTTGGTCACTATTTTCAAGCTCATTACAAGCCTGAACATAGTTGGTAGAATCAGCACAAAACAAATGTTGTTTTCTCCAGAAAACAAAGTGTTACAGTCTAGAAACCTGTGTAGGATACTTATCCGAAAGAAGTGCACATGCTGCACATGACTTCCCAAAGAAGTGCACATGCTACATATGACTGTGAGTCCTCTTCACTTGGTTCACTGTTTTCGAAGGGAACGACAAGCATGAACATGTTTCATGGAAACGTCGTAAAACAAGTGTGATTTCCTCCTGAACACACAGAGTTACAATATAGAAACTTCTGTACGATACTTCTCCTAAAGAAGCGCACTTGCAACATTTAACTCTGAGTCCTCCGCACTTGGTTCTCTATTTTGTGAAATCATGGCCTGTGTGAACATGTGCCATTCCAATGTCAGAAAACAAGTATGGTTTTCGCCTGAACACAAAAGTTACAGTTTAGGAACTTCTCTAGGATACTTATCCCTAAGAAGTGAAATGCCAACATTTGACTCTGAATCCTCCGCACTTGGTTCACTCTTTTGGAAAATCATGGCCTGCGTGAACATGTTATGTGCGAATGTCGCAAAACGAGGATGATCTTCTCCTGAACACAAAGCATAACACTACAGAATCTTCTGTAGGATACTTATCCCTGAGAAGTGCACCTCCAACTATTTGAATCTCAGTCCTCCTCACTTGGTTCACTGTTTTGGAAAATCAAGGCCTGCGTGAACATATTCCATGAAAACGTCACAAAACCAGTGTGAATTTCTCCGGAACATAAAAAGTTACAACGTATGAACATCTACAGGATTCTTATCACTGAGAAGAGAAAGTGAAACATGTGAATTGGACGCGTCCTCACTTGGTCACTATTTTCAAGCTCATTACAAGCCTGAACATAGTTGGTAGAATCAGCACAAAACAAATGTTGTTTTCTCCAGAAAACAAAGTGTTACAGTCTAGAAACCTGTGTAGGATACTTATCCGAAAGAAGTGCACATGCTGCACATGACTTCCCAAAGAAGTGCACATGCTACATATGACTGTGAGTCCTCTTCACTTGGTTCACTGTTTCTAAGGACGACAAGCATGAACATGTTTCATGGAAACGTCGTAAAACAAGTGTGATTTCCTCCTGAACACACAGAGTTACAATATAGAAACTTCTGTACGATACTTCTCCTAAAGAAGCGCACTTGCAACATTTAACTCTGAGTCCTCCGCACTTGGTTCTCTATTTTGTGAAATCATGGCCTGTGTGAACATGTGCCATTCCAATGTCAGAAAACAAGTATGGTTTTCGCCTGAACACAAAAGTTACAGTTTAGGAACTTCTCTAGGATACTTATCCCTAAGAAGTGAAATGCCAATATTTGACTCTGAATCCCCCGCACTTGGTTCACTCTTTTGTAAAATCATGGCCTGCGTGAACATGTTATGTGCGAATGTCGCAAAACGAAGATGAACTTCTCCTGGACACAAAGCATAACACTACAGAATCTTCTGTAGGATACTTATCCCTGAGAAGTGCACCTCTAACATCTGAATCTCAGTTCTCCTCACTTGGTTCACTCTTTTGGAAAATCAAGGCCTGCGTGAACATATTCCATGAAAATGTCACAAAACCAGTGTGAATTTCTCCGGAACATAAAAAGTTACAACTTATGAACAACTACAGGATTCTTATCACTGAGAAGAGAGAGTGAAACATGTGAATTGGACTCGTCCTCACTTGGTCACTATTTCCAAGCTCATTACAAGCCTGAACATGGTTGGTAGAATCAGCACAAAACCAGAATTTTCAGAACAAAGTGTTACAGTCTAGAAACCTGTGTAGGATACTTATCCGAAAGAAGTGCACATGCTGCACATGACTTCCCAAAGAAGTGCACATGCTACATATGACTGTGAGTCCTCTTCACTTGGTTCACTGTTTCGAAGGGAACGACAAGCATGAACATGTTTCATGGAAACGTCGTAAAACAAGTGTGATTTCCTCCTGAACACACAGAGTTACAATATAGAAACTTCTGTACGATACTTCTCCTAAAGAAGCGCACTTGCAACATTTAACTCTGAGTCCTCCGCACTTGGTTCTCTATTTTGTGAAATCATGGCCTGTGTGAACATGTGCCATTCCAATGTCAGAAAACAAGTATGGTTTTCGCCTGAACACAAAAGTTACAGTTTAGGAACTTCTCTAGGATACTTATCCCTAAGAAGTGAAATGCCAACATTTGACTCTGAATCCTCCGCACTTGGTTCACTCTTTTGGAAAATCATGGCCTGCGTGAACATGTTATGTGCGAATGTCGCAAAACGAGGATGATCTTCTCCTGAACACAAAGCATAACACTACAGAATCTTCTGTAGGATACTTATCCCTGAGAAGTGCACCTCCAACTATTTGAATCTCAGTCCTCCTCACTTGGTTCACTGTTTTGGAAAATCAAGGCCTGCGTGAACATATTCCATGAAAATGTCACAAAACCAGTGTGAATTTCTCCGGAACATAAAAAGTTACAACGTATGAACAACTACAGGATTCTTATCACTGAGAAGAGAAAGTGAAACATGTGAATTGGACGCGTCCTCACTTGGTCACTATTTTCAAGCTCATTACAAGCCTGAACATAGTTGGTAGAATCAGCACAAAACAAATGTTGTTTTCTCCAGAAAACAAAGTGTTACAGTCTAGAAACCTGTGTAGGATACTTATCCGAAAGAAGTGCACATGCTGCACATGACTTCCCAAAGAAGTGCACATGCTACATATGACTGTGAGTCCTCTTCACTTGGTTCACTGTTTCTAACGACAAGCATGAACATGTTTCATGGAAACGGCGTAAAACAAGTGTGATTTCCTCCTGAACACACAGAGTTACAATATAGAAACTTCTGTACGATACTTCTCCTAAAGAAGCGCACTTGCAACATTTAATTCTGAGTCCTCCGCACTTGGTTCTCTATTTTGTGAAATCATGGCCTGTGTGAACATGTGCCATTCCAATGTCAGAAAACAAGTATGGTTTTCGCCTGAACACAAAAGTTACAGTTTAGGAACTTCTCTAGGATACTTATCCCTAAGAAGTGAAATGCCAACATTGGACTCTGAATCCTCCGCACTTGGTTCACTCTTTTGGAAAATCATGGCCTGCGTGAACATGTTATGTGCGAATGTCGCAAAACGAAGATGAACTTCTCCTGGACACAAAGCATAACACTACAGAATCTTCTGTAGGATACTTATCCCTGAGAAGTGCACCTCCAACTATTTGAATCTCAGTCCTCCTCACTTGGTTCACTGTTTTGGAAAATCAAGGCCTGCGTGAACATATTCCATGAAAACATCACAAAACCAGTGTGAATTTCTCCGGAACATAAAAAGTTACAACGTATGAACATTCTACAGGATTCTTATCACTGAGAAGAGAAAGTGAAACATGTGAATTGGACGCGTCCTCACTTGGTCACTATTTTCAAGCTCATTACAAGCCTGAACATAGTTGGTAGAATCAGCACAAAACAAATGTTGTTTTCTCCAGAAAACAAAGTGTTACAGTCTAGAAACCTGTGTAGGATACTTATCCGAAAGAAGTGCACATGCTGCACATGACTTCCCAAAGAAGTGCACATGCTACATATGACTGTGAGTCCTCTTCACTTGGTTCACTGTTTTCGAAGGGAACGACAAGCATGAACATGTTTCATGGAAACGTCGTAAAACAAGTGTGATTTCCTCCTGAACACACAGAGTTACAATATAGAAACTTCTGTACGATACTTCTCCTAAAGAAGCGCACTTGCAACATTTAACTCTGAGTCCTCCGCACTTGGTTCTCTATTTTGTGAAATCATGGCCTGTGTGAACATGTGCCATTCCAATGTCAGAAAACAAGTAGGATTTTCGCCTGAACACAAAAGTTACAGTTTAGGAACTTCTCTAGGATACTTATCCCTAAGAAGTGAAATGCCAACATTTGACTCTGAATCCTCCGCACTTGGTTCACTCTTTTGGAAAATCATGGCCTGCGTGAACATGTTATGTGCGAATGTCGCAAAACGAGGATGATCTTCTCCTGAACACAAAGCGTACCACTACAGAATCTTCTGTAGGATACTTATCCCTGAGAAGTGCACCTCCAACTATTTGAATCTCAGTCCTCCTCACTTGGTTCACTGTTTTGGAAAATCAAGGCCTGCGTGAACATATTCCATGAAAACGTCACAAAACCAGTGTGAATTTCTCCGGAACATAAAAAGTTACAACGTATGAACATCTACAGGATTCTTATCACTGAGAAGAGAAAGTGAAACATGTGAATTGGACGCGTCCTCACTTGGTCACTATTTTCAAGCTCATTACAAGCCTGAACATAGTTGGTAGAATCAGCACAAAACAAATGTTGTTTTCTCCAGAAAACAAAGTGTTACAGTCTAGAAACCTGTGTAGGATACTTATCCGAAAGAAGTGCACATGCTGCACATGACTTCCCAAAGAAGTGCACATGCTACATATGACTGTGAGTCCTCTTCACTTGGTTCACTGTTTCTAAGGACGACAAGCATGAACATGTTTCATGGAAACGTCGTAAAACAAGTGTGATTTCCTCCTGAACACACAGAGTTACAATATAGAAACTTCTGTACGATACTTCTCCTAAAGAAGCGCACTTGCAACATTTAACTCTGAGTCCTCCGCACTTGGTTCTCTATTTTGTGAAATCATGGCCTGTGTGAACATGTGCCATTCCAATGTCAGAAAACAAGTATGGTTTTCGCCTGAACACAAAAGTTACAGTTTAGGAACTTCTCTAGGATACTTATCCCTAAGAAGTGAAATGCCAACATTTGACTCTGAATCCTCCGCACTTGGTTCACTCTTTTGGAAAATCATGGCCTGCGTGAACATGTTATGTGCGAATGTCGCAAAACGAGGATGATCTTCTCCTGAACACAAAGCGTAACACTACAGAATCTTCTGTAGGATACTTATCCCTGAGAAGTGCACCTCCAACATTTGACTCTCAGTCCTCCTCACTTGGTTCACTGTTTTGGAAAATCAAGGCCTGCGTGAACATATTCCATGAAAACGTCACAAAACCAGTGTGAATTTCTCCGGAACATAAAAAGTTACAACGTATGAACATCTACAGGATTCTTATCACTGAGAAGAGAAAGTGAAACATGTGAATTGGACGCGTCCTCACTTGGTCACTATTTCCAAGCCAGAACATAGTTGGTAGAATCAGCACAAAACAAATGTTGTTTTCTCCAGAAAACAAAGTGTTACAGTCTAGAAACCTGTGTAGGATACTTATCCGAAAGAAGTGCACATGCTGCACATGACTTCCCAAAGAAGTGCACATGCTACATATGACTGTGAGTCCTCTTCACTTGGTTCACTGTTTTCGAAGGGAACGACAAGCATGAACATGTTTCATGGAAACGTCGTAAAACAAGTGTGATTTCCTCCTGAACACACAGAGTTACAATATAGAAACTTCTGTACGATACTTCTCCTAAAGAAGCGCACTTGCAACATTTAACTCTGAGTCCTCCGCACTTGGTTCTCTATTTTGTGAAATCATGGCCTGTGTGAACATGTGCCATTCCAATGTCAGAAAACAAGTATGGTTTTCGCCTGAACACAAAAGTTACAGTTTAGGAACTTCTCTAGGATACTTATCCCTAAGAAGTGAAATGCCAACATTTGACTCTGAATCCTCCGCACTTGGTTCACTCTTTTGGAAAATCATGGCCTGCGTGAACATGTTATGTGCGAATGTCGCAAAACGAGGATGATCTTCTCCTGAACACAAAGCGTACCACTACAGAATCTTCTGTAGGATACTTATCCCTGAGAAGTGCACCTCCAACTATTTGAATCTCAGTCCTCCTCACTTGGTTCACTGTTTTGGAAAATCAAGGCCTGCGTGAACATATTCCATGAAAACGTCACAAAACCAGTGTGAATTTCTCCGGAACATAAAAAGTTACAACGTATGAACATCTACAGGATTCTTATCACTGAGAAGAGAAAGTGAAACATGTGAATTGGACGCGTCCTCACTTGGTCACTATTTTCAAGCTCATTACAAGCCTGAACATAGTTGGTAGAATCAGCACAAAACAAATGTTGTTTTCTCCAGAAAACAAAGTGTTACAGTCTAGAAACCTGTGTAGGATACTTATCCGAAAGAAGTGCACATGCTGCACATGACTTCCCAAAGAAGTGCACATGCTACATATGACTGTGAGTCCTCTTCACTTGGTTCACTGTTTTCGAAGGGAACGACAAGCATGAACATGTTTCATGGAAACGTCGTAAAACAAGTGTGATTTCCTCCTGAACACACAGAGTTACAATATAGAAACTTCTGTACGATACTTCTCCTAAAGAAGCGCACTTGCAACATTTAACTCTGAGTCCTCCGCACTTGGTTCTCTATTTTGTGAAATCATGGCCTGTGTGAACATGTGCCATTCCAATGTCAGAAAACAAGTATGGTTTTCGCCTGAACACAAAAGTTACAGTTTAGGAACTTCTCTAGGATACTTATCCCTAAGAAGTGAAATGCCAACATTTGACTCTGAATCCTCCGCACTTGGTTCACTCTTTTGGAAAATCATGGCCTGCGTGAACATGTTATGTGCGAATGTCGCAAAACGAGGATGATCTTCTCCTGAACACAAAGCGTACCACTACAGAATCTTCTGTAGGATACTTATCCCTGAGAAGTGCACCTCCAACTATTTGAATCTCAGTCCTCCTCACTTGGTTCACTGTTTTGGAAAATCAAGGCCTGCGTGAACATATTCCATGAAAACGTCACAAAACCAGTGTGAATTTCTCCGGAACATAAAAAGTTACAACGTATGAACATCTACAGGATTCTTATCACTGAGAAGAGAAAGTGAAACATGTGAATTGGACGCGTCCTCACTTGGTCACTATTTTCAAGCTCATTACAAGCCTGAACATAGTTGGTAGAATCAGCACAAAACAAATGTTGTTTTCTCCAGAAAACAAAGTGTTACAGTCTAGAAACCTGTGTAGGATACTTATCCGAAAGAAGTGCACATGCTGCACATGACTTCCCAAAGAAGTGCACATGCTACATATGACTGTGAGTCCTCTTCACTTGGTTCACTGTTTCTGAAGGGAACGACAAGCATGAACATGTTTCATGGAAACGTCGTAAAACAAGTGTGATTTCCTCCTGAACACACAGAGTTACAATATAGAAACTTCTGTACGATACTTCTCCTAAAGAAGCGCACTTGCAACATTTAACTCTGAGTCCTCCGCACTTGGTTCTCTATTTTGTGAAATCATGGCCTGTGTGAACATGTGCCATTCCAATGTCAGAAAACAAGTATGGTTTTCGCCTGAACACAAAAGTTACAGTTTAGGAACTTCTCTAGGATACTTATCCCTAAGAAGTGAAATGCCAACATTTGACTCTGAATCCTCCGCACTTGGTTCACTCTTTTGGAAAATCATGGCCTGCGTGAACATGTTATGTGCGAATGTCGCAAAACGAGGATGATCTTCTCCTGAACACAAAGCGTACCACTACAGAATCTTCTGTAGGATACTTATCCCTGAGAAGTGCACCTCCAACTATTTGAATCTCAGTCCTCCTCACTTGGTTCACTGTTTTGGAAAATCAAGGCCTGCGTGAACATATTCCATGAAAACGTCACAAAACCAGTGTGAATTTCTCCGGAACATAAAAAGTTACAACGTATGAACATCTACAGGATTCTTATCACTGAGAAGAGAAAGTGAAACATGTGAATTGGACGCGTCCTCACTTGGTCACTATTTTCAAGCTCATTACAAGCCTGAACATAGTTGGTAGAATCAGCACAAAACAAATGTTGTTTTCTCCAGAAAACAAAGTGTTACAGTCTAGAAACCTGTGTAGGATACTTATCCGAAAGAAGTGCACATGCTGCACATGACTTCCCAAAGAAGTGCACATGCTACATATGACTGTGAGTCCTCTTCACTTGGTTCACTGTTTCTAAGGACGACAAGCATGAACATGTTTCATGGAAACGGCGTAAAACAAGTGTGATTTCCTCCTGAACACACAGAGTTACAATATAGAAACTTCTGTACGATACTTCTCCTAAAGAAGCGCACTTGCAACATTTAACTCTGAGTCCTCCGCACTTGGTTCTCTATTTTGTGAAATCATGGCCTGTGTGAACATGTGCCATTCCAATGTCAGAAAACAAGTATGGTTTTCGCCTGAACACAAAAGTTACAGTTTAGGAACTTCTCTAGGATACTTATCCCTAAGAAGTGAAATGCCAACATTTGACTCTGAATCCTCCGCACTTGGTTCACTCTTTTGGAAAATCATGGCCTGCGTGAACATGTTATGTGCGAATGTCGCAAAACGAGGATGATCTTCTCCTGAACACAAAGCGTACCACTACAGAATCTTCTGTAGGATACTTATCCCTGAGAAGTGCACCTCCAACATTTGAATCTCAGTCCTCCTCACTTGGTTCACTGTTTTGGAAAATCAAGGCCTGCGTGAACATATTCCATGAAAACGTCACAAAACCAGTGTGAATTTCTCCGGAACATAAAAAGTTACAACGTATGAACATCTACAGGATTCTTATCACTGAGAAGAGAAAGTGAAACATGTGAATTGGACGCGTCCTCACTTGGTCACTATTTTCAAGCTCATTACAAGCCTGAACATAGTTGGTAGAATCAGCACAAAACAAATGTTGTTTTCTCCAGAAAACAAAGTGTTACAGTCTAGAAACCTGTGTAGGATACTTATCCGAAAGAAGTGCACATGCTGCACATGACTTCCCAAAGAAGTGCACATGCTACATATGACTGTGAGTCCTCTTCACTTGGTTCACTGTTTCGAAGGGAACGACAAGCATGAACATGTTTCATGGAAACGTCGTAAAACAAGTGTGATTTCCTCCTGAACACACAGAGTTACAATATAGAAACTTCTGTACGATACTTCTCCTAAAGAAGCGCACTTGCAACATTTAACTCTGAGTCCTCCGCACTTGGTTCTCTATTTTGTGAAATCATGGCCTGTGTGAACATGTGCCATTCCAATGTCAGAAAACAAGTATGATTTTCGCCTGAACACAAAAGTTACAGTTTAGGAACTTCTCTAGGATACTTATCCCTAAGAAGTGAAATGCCAACATTTGACTCTGAATCCTCCGCACTTGGTTCACTCTTTTGGAAAATCATGGCCTGCGTGAACATGTTATGTGCGAATGTCGCAAAACGAGGATGATCTTCTCCTGAACACAAAGCGTACCACTACAGAATCTTCTGTAGGATACTTATCCCTGAGAAGTGCACCTCCAACTATTTGAATCTCAGTCCTCCTCACTTGGTTCACTGTTTTGGAAAATCAAGGCCTGCGTGAACATATTCCATGAAAACGTCACAAAACCAGTGTGAATTTCTCCGGAACATAAAAAGTTACAACGTATGAACATCTACAGGATTCTTATCACTGAGAAGAGAAAGTGAAACATGTGAATTGGACGCGTCCTCACTTGGTCACTATTTTCAAGCTCATTACAAGCCTGAACATAGTTGGTAGAATCAGCACAAAACAAATGTTGTTTTCTCCAGAAAACAAAGTGTTACAGTCTAGAAACCTGTGTAGGATACTTATCCGAAAGAAGTGCACATGCTGCACATGACTTCCCAAAGAAGTGCACATGCTACATATGACTGTGAGTCCTCTTCACTTGGTTCACTGTTTCTAAGGACGACAAGCATGAACATGTTTCATGGAAACGGCGTAAAACAAGTGTGATTTCCTCCTGAACACACAGAGTTACAATATAGAAACTTCTGTACGATACTTCTCCTAAAGAAGCGCACTTGCAACATTTAACTCTGAGTCCTCCGCACTTGGTTCTCTATTTTGTGAAATCATGGCCTGTGTGAACATGTGCCATTCCAATGTCAGAAAACAAGTATGATTTTCGCCTGAACACAAAAGTTACAGTTTAGGAACTTCTTAGGATACTTAACCCTAAGAAGTGAAATGCCAACATTTGACTCTGAATCCTCCGCACTTGGTTCACTCTTTTGGAAATCATGGCCTGCGTGAACATGTCATGGCGAATGTCGCAAAACGAGGATGAACTTCTCCTGAACACAAAGCGTACCACTACAGAATCTTCTGTAGGACTTATCCCTGAGAAGTGCACCTCCAACTATTTGAATCTCAGTCCTCTTCACTTGGTTCACTGTTTTCGAAGGGAACGACAAGCATGAACATGTTTCATGGAAACGTCGTAAAACAAGTGTGATTTCCTCCTGAACACACAGAGTTACAATATAGAAACTTCTGTACGATACTTCTCCTAAAGAAGCGCACTTGCAATATTTAACTCTGAGTCCTCCGCACTTGGTTCTCTATTTTGTGTAATCATGGCCTGTGTGAGTATGTGCCATTCCAATGTCAGAAAATAAGTATGATTTTCATTTGAACACAAAAGTTACAGTTTAGGAACTTCTCTAGGATACTTATCCCTAAGAAGTGAAATGCCAACATTTGACTATGAATCCTCCGCACTTGGTTCATTCTTTTGGAAAATCATGGCCTGCGTGAACATGTTATGTGCGAATGTCGCAAAACGAGGATGATCTTCTCCTGAACACAAAGCGTACCACTACAGAATCTTCTGTAGGATACTTATCCCTGAGCAGTGCACCTCCAACTATTTGAATCTCAGTCCTCCTCACTTGGTTCACTGTTTTGGAAAATCAAGGCCTGCGTGAACATATTCCATGAAAACGTCACAAAACCAGTGTGAATTTCTCCGGAACATAAAAAGTTACAACGTATGAACATCTACAGGATTCTTATCACTGAGAAGAGAAAGTGAAACATGTGAATTGGACGCGTCCTCACTTGGTCACTATTTTCAAGCTCATTACAAGCCTGAACATAGTTGGTAGAATCAGCACAAAACAAATGTTGTTTTCTCCAGAAAACAAAGTGTTACAGTCTAGAAACCTGTGTAGGATACTTATCCGAAAGAAGTGCACATGCTGCACATGACTTCCCAAAGAAGTGCACATGCTACATATGACTGTGAGTCCTCTTCACTTGGTTCACTGTTTCTAAGGACGACAAGCATGAACATGTTTCATGGAAACGTCGTAAAACAAGTGTGATTTCCTCCTGAACACACAGAGTTACAATATAGAAACTTCTGTACGATACTTCTCCTAAAGAAGCGCACTTGCAACATTTAACTCTGAGTCCTCCGCACTTGGTTCTCTATTTTGTGAAATCATGGCCTGTGTGAACATGTGCCATTCCAATGTCAGAAAACAAGTATGGTTTTCGCCTGAACACAAAAGTTACAGTTTAGGAACTTCTCTAGGATACTTATCCCTAAGAAGTGAAATGCCAACATTTGACTCTGAATCCTCCGCACTTGGTTCACTCTTTTGGAAAATCATGGCCTGCGTGAACATGTTATGTGCGAATGTCGCAAAACGAGGATGATCTTCTCCTGAACACAAAGCATAACACTACAGAATCTTCTGTAGGATACTTATCCCTGAGAAGTGCACCTCCAACATCTGACTCTCAGTCCTCCTCACTTGGTTCACTGTTTTGGAAAATCAAGGCCTGCGTGAACATATTCCATGAAAATGTCACAAAACCAGTGTGAATTTCTCCGGAACATAAAAAGTTACAACGTATGAACAACTACAGGATTCTTATCACTGAGAAGAGAAAGTGAAACATGTGAATTGGACACGTCCTCACTTGGTCACTATTTCAAGCTCATTACAAGCCTGAACATAGTTGGTAGAATCAGCACAAAACAAATGTTGTTTTCTCCAGAAAACAAAGTGTTACAGTCTAGAAACCTGTGTAGGATACTTATCCGAAAGAAGTGCACATGCTGCACATGACTTCCCAAAGAAGTGCACATGCTACATATGACTGTGAGTCCTCTTCACTTGGTTCACTGTTTCGAAGGGAACGACAAGCATGAACATGTTTCATGGAAACGTCGTAAAACAAGTGTGATTTCCTCCTGAACACACAGAGTTACAATATAGAAACTTCTGTACGATACTTCTCCTAAAGAAGCGCACTTGCAACATTTAACTCTGAGTCCTCCGCACTTGGTTCTCTATTTTGTGAAATCATGGCCTGTGTGAACATGTGCCATTCCAATGTCAGAAAACAAGTATGATTTTCGCCTGAACACAAAAGTTACAGTTTAGGAACTTCTCTAGGATACTTATCCCTAAGAAGTGAAATGCCAACATTTGACTCTGAATCCTCCGCACTTGGTTCACTCTTTTGGAAAATCATGGCCTGCGTGAACATGTTATGTGCGAATGTCGCAAAACGAGGATGATCTTCTCCTGAACACAAAGCGTACCACTACAGAATCTTCTGTAGGATACTTATCCCTGAGAAGTGCACCTCCAACTATTTGAATCTCAGTCCTCCTCACTTGGTTCACTGTTTTGGAAAATCAAGGCCTGCGTGAACATATTCCATGAAAACGTCACAAAACCAGTGTGAATTTCTCCGGAACATAAAAAGTTACAACGTATGAACATCTACAGGATTCTTATCACTGAGAAGAGAAAGTGAAACATGTGAATTGGACGCGTCCTCACTTGGTCACTATTTTCAAGCTCATTACAAGCCTGAACATAGTTGGTAGAATCAGCACAAAAGAAATGTTGTTTTCTCCAGAAAACAAAGTGTTACAGTCTAGAAACCTGTGTAGGATACTTATCCGAAAGAAGTGCACATGCTGCACATGACTTCCCAAAGAAGTGCACATGCTACATATGACTGTGAGTCCTCTTCACTTGGTTCACTGTTTTCGAAGGGAACGACAAGCATGAACATGTTTCATGGAAACGTCGTAAAACAAGTGTGATTTCCTCCTGAACACACAGAGTTACAATATAGAAACTTCTGTACGATACTTGTCCTAAAGAAGCGCACTTGCAACATTTAACTCTGAGTCCTCCGCACTTGGTTCTCTATTTTGTGAAATCATGGCCTGTGTGAACATGTGCCATTCCAATGTCAGAAAACAAGTATGGTTTTCGCCTGAACACAAAAGTTACAGTTTAGGAACTTCTCTAGGATACTTATCCCTAAGAAGTGAAATGCCAACATTTGACTCTGAATCCTCCGCACTTGGTTCACTCTTTTGGAAAATCATGGCCTGCGTGAACATGTTATGTGCGAATGTCGCAAAACGAGGATGATCTTCTCCTGAACACAAAGCGTACCACTACAGAATCTTCTGTAGGATACTTATCCCTGAGAAGTGCACCTCCAACTATTTGAATCTCAGTCCTCCTCACTTGGTTCACTGTTTTGGAAAATCAAGGCCTGCGTGAACATATTCCATGAAAACGTCACAAAACCAGTGTGAATTTCTCCGGAACATAAAAAGTTACAACGTATGAACATCTACAGGATTCTTATCACTGAGAAGAGAAAGTGAAACATGTGAATTGGACGCGTCCTCACTTGGTCACTATTTTCAAGCTCATTACAAGCCTGAACATAGTTGGTAGAATCAGCACAAAACAAATGTTGTTTTCTCCAGAAAACAAAGTGTTACAGTCTAGAAACCTGTGTAGGATACTTATCCGAAAGAAGTGCACATGCTGCACATGACTTCCCAAAGAAGTGCACATGCTACATATGACTGTGAGTCCTCTTCACTTGGTTCACTGTTTTCGAAGGGAACGACAAGCATGAACATGTTTCATGGAAACGTCGTAAAACAAGTGTGATTTCCTCCTGAACACACAGAGTTACAATATAGAAACTTCTGTACGATACTTCTCCTAAAGAAGCGCACTTGCAACATTTAACTCTGAGTCCTCCGCACTTGGTTCTCTATTTTGTGAAATCATGGCCTGTGTGAACATGTGCCATTCCAATGTCAGAAAACAAGTATGATTTTCGCCTGAACACAAAAGTTACAGTTTAGGAACTTCTCTAGGATACTTATCCCTAAGAAGTGAAATGCCAACATTTGACTCTGAATCCTCCGCACTTGGTTCACTCTTTTGGAAAATCATGGCCTGCGTGAACATGTTATGTGCGAATGTCGCAAAACGAGGATGATCTTCTCCTGAACACAAAGCATAACACTACAGAATCTTCTGTAGGATACTTATCCCTGAGAAGTGCACCTCCAACATCTGACTCTCAGTTCTCCTCACTTGGTTCACTGTTTTGGAAAATCAAGGCCTGCGTGAACATATTCCATGAAAATGTCACAAAACCAGTGTGAATTTCTCCGGAACATAAAAAGTTACAACGTATGAACAACTACAGGATTCTTATCACTGAGAAGAGAAAGTGAAACATGTGAATTGGACGCGTCCTCACTTGGTCACTATTTTCAAGCTCATTACAAGCCTGAACATAGTTGGTAGAATCAGCACAAAACAAATGTTGTTTTCTCCAGAAAACAAAGTGTTACAGTCTAGAAACCTGTGTAGGATACTTATCCGAAAGAAGTGCACATGCTGCACATGACTTCCCAAAGAAGTGCACATGCTACATATGACTGTGAGTCCTCTTCACTTGGTTCACTGTTTTCGAAGGGAACGACAAGCATGAACATGTTTCATGGAAACGTCGTAAAACAAGTGTGATTTCCTCCTGAACACACAGAGTTACAATATAGAAACTTCTGTACGATACTTCTCCTAAAGAAGCGCACTTGCAACATTTAACTCTGAGTCCTCCGCACTTGGTTCTCTATTTTGTGAAATCATGGCCTGTGTGAACATGTGCCATTCCAATGTCAGAAAACAAGTATGATTTTCGCCTGAACACAAAAGTTACAGTTTAGGAACTTCTCTAGGATACTTATCCCTAAGAAGTGAAATGCCAACATTTGACTCTGAATCCTCCGCACTTGGTTCACTCTTTTGGAAAATCATGGCCTGCGTGAACATGTTATGTGCGAATGTCGCAAAACGAGGATGATCTTCTCCTGAACACAAAGCGTACCACTACAGAATCTTCTGTAGGATACTTATCCCTGAGAAGTGCACCTCCAACTATTTGAATCTCAGTCCTCCTCACTTGGTTCACTGTTTTGGAAAATCAAGGCCTGCGTGAACATATTCCATGAAAACGTCACAAAACCAGTGTGAATTTCTCCGGAACATAAAAAGTTACAACGTATGAACATCTACAGGATTCTTATCACTGAGAAGAGAAAGTGAAACATGTGAATTGGACGCGTCCTCACTTGGTCACTATTTTCAAGCTCATTACAAGCCTGAACATAGTTGGTAGAATCAGCACAAAACAAATGTTGTTTTCTCCAGAAAACAAAGTGTTACAGTCTAGAAACCTGTGTAGGATACTTATCCGAAAGAAGTGCACATGCTGCACATGACTTCCCAAAGAAGTGCACATGCTACATATGACTGTGAGTCCTCTTCACTTGGTTCACTGTTTCTAAGGACGACAAGCATGAACATGTTTCATGGAAACGTCGTAAAACAAGTGTGATTTCCTCCTGAACACACAGAGTTACAATATAGAAACTTCTGTACGATACTTCTCCTAAAGAAGCGCACTTGCAACATTTAACTCTGAGTCCTCCGCACTTGGTTCTCTATTTTGTGAAATCATGGCCTGTGTGAACATGTGCCATTCCAATGTCAGAAAACAAGTATGATTTTCGCCTGAACACAAAAGTTACAGTTTAGGAACTTCTCTAGGATACTTATCCCTAAGAAGTGAAATGCCAACATTTGACTCTGAATCCTCCGCACTTGGTTCACTCTTTTGGAAAATCATGGCCTGCGTGAACATGTTATGTGCGAATGTCGCAAAACGAGGATGATCTTCTCCTGAACACAAAGCGTACCACTACAGAATCTTCTGTAGGATACTTATCCCTGAGAAGTGCACCTCCAACTATTTGAATCTCAGTCCTCCTCACTTGGTTCACTGTTTTGGAAAATCAAGGCCTGCGTGAACATATTCCATGAAAACGTCACAAAACCAGTGTGAATTTCTCCGGAACATAAAAAGTTACAACGTATGAACATCTACAGGATTCTTATCACTGAGAAGAGAAAGTGAAACATGTGAATTGGACGCGTCCTCACTTGGTCACTATTTTCAAGCTCATTACAAGCCTGAACATAGTTGGTAGAATCAGCACAAAACAAATGTTGTTTTCTCCAGAAAACAAAGTGTTACAGTCTAGAAACCTGTGTAGGATACTTATCCGAAAGAAGTGCACATGCTGCACATGACTTCCCAAAGAAGTGCACATGCTACATATGACTGTGAGTCCTCTTCACTTGGTTCACTGTTTTCGAAGGGAACGACAAGCATGAACATGTTTCATGGAAACGTCGTAAAACAAGTGTGATTTCCTCCTGAACACACAGAGTTACAATATAGAAACTTCTGTACGATACTTCTCCTAAAGAAGCGCACTTGCAACATTTAACTCTGAGTCCTCCGCACTTGGTTCTCTATTTTGTGAAATCATGGCCTGTGTGAACATGTGCCATTCCAATGTCAGAAAACAAGTATGATTTTCGCCTGAACACAAAAGTTACAGTTTAGGAACTTCTCTAGGATACTTATCCCTAAGAAGTGAAATGCCAACATTTGACTCTGAATCCTCCGCACTTGGTTCACTCTTTTGGAAAATCATGGCCTGCGTGAACATGTTATGTGCGAATGTCGCAAAACGAGGATGATCTTCTCCTGAACACAAAGCATACCACTACAGAATCTTCTGTAGGATACTTATCCCTGAGAAGTGCACCTCCAACATCTGACTCTCAGTCCTCCTCACTTGGTTCACTGTTTTGGAAAATCAAGGCCTGCGTGAACATATTCCATGAAAACGTCACAAAACCAGTGTGAATTTCTCCGGAACATAAAAAGTTACAACGTATGAACATCTACAGGATTCTTATCACTGAGAAGAGAAAGTGAAACATGTGAATTGGACGCGTCCTCACTTGGTCACTATTTTCAAGCTCATTACAAGCCTGAACATAGTTGGTAGAATCAGCACAAAACAAATGTTGTTTTCTCCAGAAAACAAAGTGTTACAGTCTAGAAACCTGTGTAGGATACTTATCCGAAAGAAGTGCACATGCTGCACATGACTTCCCAAAGAAGTGCACATGCTACATATGACTGTGAGTCCTCTTCACTTGGTTCACTGTTTTCGAAGGGAACGACAAGCATGAACATGTTTCATGGAAACGTCGTAAAACAAGTGTGATTTCCTCCTGAACACACAGAGTTACAATATAGAAACTTCTGTACGATACTTCTCCTAAAGAAGCGCACTTGCAACATTTAACTCTGAGTCCTCCGCACTTGGTTCTCTATTTTGTGAAATCATGGCCTGTGTGAACATGTGCCATTCCAATGTCAGAAAACAAGTATGATTTTCGCCTGAACACAAAAGTTACAGTTTAGGAACTTCTCTAGGATACTTATCCCTAAGAAGTGAAATGCCAACATTTGACTCTGAATCCTCCGCACTTGGTTCACTCTTTTGGAAAATCATGGCCTGCGTGAACATGTTATGTGCGAATGTCGCAAAACGAGGATGATCTTCTCCTGAACACAAAGCGTACCACTACAGAATCTTCTGTAGGATACTTATCCCTGAGAAGTGCACCTCCAACTATTTGAATCTCAGTCCTCCTCACTTGGTTCACTGTTTTGGAAAATCAAGGCCTGCGTGAACATATTCCATGAAAACGTCACAAAACCAGTGTGAATTTCTCCGGAACATAAAAAGTTACAACGTATGAACATCTACAGGATTCTTATCACTGAGAAGAGAAAGTGAAACATGTGAATTGGACGCGTCCTCACTTGGTCACTATTTTCAAGCTCATTACAAGCCTGAACATAGTTGGTAGAATCAGCACAAAACAAATGTTGTTTTCTCCAGAAAACAAAGTGTTACAGTCTAGAAACCTGTGTAGGATACTTATCCGAAAGAAGTGCACATGCTGCACATGACTTCCCAAAGAAGTGCACATGCTACATATGACTGTGAGTCCTCTTCACTTGGTTCACTGTTTTCGAAGGGAACGACAAGCATGAACATGTTTCATGGAAACGTCGTAAAACAAGTGTGATTTCCTCCTGAACACACAGAGTTACAATATAGAAACTTCTGTACGATACTTCTCCTAAAGAAGCGCACTTGCAACATTTAACTCTGAGTCCTCCGCACTTGGTTCTCTATTTTGTGAAATCATGGCCTGTGTGAACATGTGCCATTCCAATGTCAGAAAACAAGTATGATTTTCGCCTGAACACAAAAGTTACAGTTTAGGAACTTCTCTAGGATACTTATCCCTAAGAAGTGAAATGCCAACATTTGACTCTGAATCCTCCGCACTTGGTTCACTCTTTTGGAAAATCATGGCCTGCGTGAACATGTTATGTGCGAATGTCGCAAAACGAGGATGATCTTCTCCTGAACACAAAGCGTACCACTACAGAATCTTCTGTAGGATACTTATCCCTGAGAAGTGCACCTCCAACATTTGAATCTCAGTCCTCCTCACTTGGTTCACTGTTTTGGAAAATCAAGGCCTGCGTGAACATATTCCATGAAAACGTCACAAAACCAGTGTGAATTTCTCCGGAACATAAAAAGTTACAACGTATGAACATCTACAGGATTCTTATCACTGAGAAGAGAAAGTGAAACATGTGAATTGGACGCGTCCTCACTTGGTCACTATTTTCAAGCTCATTACAAGCCTGAACATAGTTGGTAGAATCAGCACAAAACAAATGTTGTTTTCTCCAGAAAACAAAGTGTTACAGTCTAGAAACCTGTGTAGGATACTTATCCGAAAGAAGTGCACATGCTGCACATGACTTCCCAAAGAAGTGCACATGCTACATATGACTGTGAGTCCTCTTCACTTGGTTCACTGTTTTCGAAGGGAACGACAAGCATGAACATGTTTCATGGAAACGTCGTAAAACAAGTGTGATTTCCTCCTGAACACACAGAGTTACAATATAGAAACTTCTGTACGATACTTCTCCTAAAGAAGCGCACTTGCAACATTTAACTCTGAGTCCTCCGCACTTGGTTCTCTATTTTGTGAAATCATGGCCTGTGTGAACATGTGCCATTCCAATGTCAGAAAACAAGTATGATTTTCGCCTGAACACAAAAGTTACAGTTTAGGAACTTCTCTAGGATACTTATCCCTAAGAAGTGAAATGCCAACATTTGACTCTGAATCCTCCGCACTTGGTTCACTCTTTTGGAAAATCATGGCCTGCGTGAACATGTTATGTGCGAATGTCGCAAAACGAGGATGATCTTCTCCTGAACACAAAGCGTACCACTACAGAATCTTCTGTAGGATACTTATCCCTGAGAAGTGCACCTCCAACTATTTGAATCTCAGTCCTCCTCACTTGGTTCACTGTTTTGGAAAATCAAGGCCTGCGTGAACATATTCCATGAAAACGTCACAAAACCAGTGTGAATTTCTCCGGAACATAAAAAGTTACAACGTATGAACATCTACAGGATTCTTATCACTGAGAAGAGAAAGTGAAACATGTGAATTGGACGCGTCCTCACTTGGTCACTATTTTCAAGCTCATTACAAGCCTGAACATAGTTGGTAGAATCAGCACAAAACAAATGTTGTTTTCTCCAGAAAACAAAGTGTTACAGTCTAGAAACCTGTGTAGGATACTTATCCGAAAGAAGTGCACATGCTGCACATGACTTCCCAAAGAAGTGCACATGCTACATATGACTGTGAGTCCTCTTCACTTGGTTCACTGTTTCGAAGGGAACGACAAGCATGAACATGTTTCATGGAAACGTCGTAAAACAAGTGTGATTTCCTCCTGAACACACAGAGTTACAATATAGAAACTTCTGTACGATACTTCTCCTAAAGAAGCGCACTTGCAACATTTAACTCTGAGTCCTCCGCACTTGGTTCTCTATTTTGTGAAATCATGGCCTGTGTGAACATGTGCCATTCCAATGTCAGAAAACAAGTATGATTTTCGCCTGAACACAAAAGTTACAGTTTAGGAACTTCTCTAGGATACTTATCCCTAAGAAGTGAAATGCCAACATTTGACTCTGAATCCTCCGCACTTGGTTCACTCTTTTGGAAAATCATGGCCTGCGTGAACATGTTATGTGCGAATGTCGCAAAACGAGGATGATCTTCTCCTGAACACAAAGCGTACCACTACAGAATCTTCTGTAGGATACTTATCCCTGAGAAGTGCACCTCCAACTATTTGAATCTCAGTCCTCCTCACTTGGTTCACTGTTTTGGAAAATCAAGGCCTGCGTGAACATATTCCATGAAAATGTCACAAAACCAGTGTGAATTTCTCCGGAACATAAAAAGTTACAACGTATGAACATCTACAGGATTCTTATCACTGAGAAGAGAAAGTGAAACATGTGAATTGGACGCGTCCTCACTTGGTCACTATTTTCAAGCTCATTACAAGCCTGAACATAGTTGGTAGAATCAGCACAAAACAAATGTTGTTTTCTCCAGAAAACAAAGTGTTACAGTCTAGAAACCTGTGTAGGATACTTATCCGAAAGAAGTGCACATGCTGCACATGACTTCCCAAAGAAGTGCACATGCTACATATGACTGTGAGTCCTCTTCACTTGGTTCACTGTTTCGAAGGGAACGACAAGCATGAACATGTTTCATGGAAACGTCGTAAAACAAGTGTGATTTCCTCCTGAACACACAGAGTTACAATATAGAAACTTCTGTACGATACTTCTCCTAAAGAAGCGCACTTGCAACATTTAACTCTGAGTCCTCCGCACTTGGTTCTCTATTTTGTGAAATCATGGCCTGTGTGAACATGTGCCATTCCAATGTCAGAAAACAAGTATGATTTTCGCCTGAACACAAAAGTTACAGTTTAGGAACTTCTCTAGGATACTTATCCCTAAGAAGTGAAATGCCAACATTTGACTCTGAATCCTCCGCACTTGGTTCACTCTTTTGGAAAATCATGGCCTGCGTGAACATGTTATGTGCGAATGTCGCAAAACGAGGATGATCTTCTCCTGAACACAAAGCGTACCACTACAGAATCTTCTGTAGGATACTTATCCCTGAGAAGTGCACCTCCAACTATTTGAATCTCAGTCCTCCTCACTTGGTTCACTGTTTTGGAAAATCAAGGCCTGCGTGAACATATTCCATGAAAACGTCACAAAACCAGTGTGAATTTCTCCGGAACATAAAAAGTTACAACGTATGAACATCTACAGGATTCTTATCACTGAGAAGAGAAAGTGAAACATGTGAATTGGACGCGTCCTCACTTGGTCACTATTTTCAAGCTCATTACAAGCCTGAACATAGTTGGTAGAATCAGCACAAAACAAATGTTGTTTTCTCCAGAAAACAAAGTGTTACAGTCTAGAAACCTGTGTAGGATACTTATCCGAAAGAAGTGCACATGCTGCACATGACTTCCCAAAGAAGTGCACATGCTACATATGACTGTGAGTCCTCTTCACTTGGTTCACTGTTTCTAACGACAAGCATGAAAATGTTTCATGGAAACGGCGTAAAACAAGTGTGATTTCCTCCTGAACACACAGAGCTACAACATACAAACTTCTATACGATACTTCTCCTAAAGAAGCGCACTTGCAACATTTAACTCTGAGTCCTCCGCACTTGGTTCTCTATTTTGTGAAATCATGGCCTGTGTGAACAAGTGCCATTCCAATGTCAGAAAATAAGTATGATTTTCGCCTGAACATAAAAGTTACAGTTTAGGAACTTCTTTAGGATACTTAACCCTAAGAAGTGAAATGCCAACATTTGACTCTGAATCCTCCGCACTTGGTTCACTCTTTTGGAAAATCATGGCCTGCGTGAACATGTCATGTGCGAATGTCGCAAAACGAGGATGATCTTCTCCTGAACACAAAGCGTACCACTACAGAATCTTCTGTAGGATACTTATCCCTGAGAAGTGCACCTCCAACTATTTGAATCTCAGTCCTCTTCACTTGGTTCACTGTTTTCGAAGGGAACGACAAGCATGAACATGTTTCATGGAAACGTCGTAAAACAAGTGTGATTTCCTCCTGAACACACAGAGTTACAATATAGAAACTTCTGTACGATACTTCTCCTAAAGAAGCGCACTTGCAACATTTAACTCTGAGTCCTCCGCACTTGGTTCTCTATTTTGTGAAATCATGGCCTGTGTGAACATGTGCCATTCCAATGTCAGAAAACAAGTATGATTTTCGCCTGAACACAAAAGTTACAGTTTAGGAACTTCTCTAGGATACTTATCCCTAAGAAGTGAAATGCCAACATTTGACTCTGAATCCTCCGCACTTGGTTCACTCTTTTGGAAAATCATGGCCTGCGTGAACATGTTATGTGCGAATGTCGCAAAACGAGGATGATCTTCTCCTGAACACAAAGCGTACCACTACAGAATCTTCTGTAGGATACTTATCCCTGAGAAGTGCACCTCCAACTATTTGAATCTCAGTCCTCCTCACTTGGTTCACTGTTTTGGAAAATCAAGGCCTGCGTGAACATATTCCATGAAAACGTCACAAAACCAGTGTGAATTTCTCCGGAACATAAAAAGTTACAACGTATGAACATCTACAGGATTCTTATCACTGAGAAGAGAAAGTGAAACATGTGAATTGGACGCGTCCTCACTTGGTCACTATTTTCAAGCTCATTACAAGCCTGAACATAGTTGGTAGAATCAGCACAAAACAAATGTTGTTTTCTCCAGAAAACAAAGTGTTACAGTCTAGAAACCTGTGTAGGATACTTATCCGAAAGAAGTGCACATGCTGCACATGACTTCCCAAAGAAGTGCACATGCTACATATGACTGTGAGTCCTCTTCACTTGGTTCACTGTTTCTAACGACAAGCATGAACATGTTTCATGGAAACGTCGTAAAACAAGTGTGATTTCCTCCTGAACACACAGAGTTACAATATAGAAACTTCTGTACGATACTTCTCCTAAAGAAGCGCACTTGCAACATTTAACTCTGAGTCCTCCGCACTTGGTTCTCTATTTTGTGAAATCATGGCCTGTGTGAACATGTGCCATTCCAATGTCAGAAAACAAGTATGATTTTCGCCTGAACACAAAAGTTACAGTTTAGGAACTTCTCTAGGATACTTATCCCTAAGAAGTGAAATGCCAACATTTGACTCTGAATCCTCCGCACTTGGTTCACTCTTTTGGAAAATCATGGCCTGCGTGAACATGTTATGTGCGAATGTCGCAAAACGAGGATGATCTTCTCCTGAACACAAAGCGTACCACTACAGAATCTTCTGTAGGATACTTATCCCTGAGAAGTGCACCTCCAACTAATTGAATCTCAGTCCTCCTCACTTGGTTCACTGTTTTGGAAAATCAAGGCCTGCGTGAACATATTCCATGAAAACGTCACAAAACCAGTGTGAATTTCTCCGGAACATAAAAAGTTACAACGTATGAACATCTACAGGATTCTTATCACTGAGAAGAGAAAGTGAAACATGTGAATTGGACGCGTCCTCACTTGGTCACTATTTTCAAGCTCATTACAAGCCTGAACATAGTTGGTAGAATCAGCACAAAACAAATGTTGTTTTCTCCAGAAAACAAAGTGTTACAGTCTAGAAACCTGTGTAGGATACTTATCCGAAAGAAGTGCACATGCTGCACATGACTTCCCAAAGAAGTGCACATGCTACATATGACTGTGAGTCCTCTTCACTTGGTTCACTGTTCGAAGGGAACGACAAGCATGAACATGTTTCATGGAAACGTCGTAAAACAAGTGTGATTTCCTCCTGAACACACAGAGTTACAATATAGAAACTTCTGTACGATACTTCTCCTAAAGAAGCGCACTTGCAACATTTAACTCTGAGTCCTCCGCACTTGGTTCTCTATTTTGTGAAATCATGGCCTGTGTGAACATGTGCCATTCCAATGTCAGAAAACAAGTATGATTTTCGCCTGAACACAAAAGTTACAGTTTAGGAACTTCTCTAGGATACTTATCCCTAAGAAGTGAAATGCCAACATTTGACTCTGAATCCTCCGCACTTGGTTCACTCTTTTGGAAAATCATGGCCTGCGTGAACATGTTATGTGCGAATGTCGCAAAACGAGGATGATCTTCTCCTGAACACAAAGCGTACCACTACAGAATCTTCTGTAGGATACTTATCCCTGAGAAGTGCACCTCCAACTATTTGAATCTCAGTCCTCCTCACTTGGTTCACTGTTTTGGAAAATCAAGGCCTGCGTGAACATATTCCATGAAAACGTCACAAAACCAGTGTGAATTTCTCCGGAACATAAAAAGTTACAACGTATGAACATCTACAGGATTCTTATCACTGAGAAGAGAAAGTGAAACATGTGAATTGGACGCGTCCTCACTTGGTCACTATTTTCAAGCTCATTACAAGCCTGAACATAGTTGGTAGAATCAGCACAAAACAAATGTTGTTTTCTCCAGAAAACAAAGTGTTACAGTCTAGAAACCTGTGTAGGATACTTATCCGAAAGAAGTGCACATGCTGCACATGACTTCCCAAAGAAGTGCACATGCTACATATGACTGTGAGTCCTCTTCACTTGGTTCACTGTTTCGAAGGGAACGACAAGCATGAACATGTTTCATGGAAACGTCGTAAAACAAGTGTGATTTCCTCCTGAACACACAGAGTTACAATATAGAAACTTCTGTACGATACTTCTCCTAAAGAAGCGCACTTGCAACATTTAACTCTGAGTCCTCCGCACTTGGTTCTCTATTTTGTGAAATCATGGCCTGTGTGAACATGTGCCATTCCAATGTCAGAAAACAAGTATGATTTTCGCCTGAACACAAAAGTTACAGTTTAGGAACTTCTCTAGGATACTTATCCCTAAGAAGTGAAATGCCAACATTTGACTCTGAATCCTCCGCACTTGGTTCACTCTTTTGGAAAATCATGGCCTGCGTGAACATGTTATGTGCGAATGTCGCAAAACGAGGATGATCTTCTCCTGAACACAAAGCATAACACTACAGAATCTTCTGTAGGATACTTATCCCTGAGAAGTGCACCTTCAAAATCTGACTCTCAGTCCTCCTCACTTGGTTCACTGTTTTGGAAAATCAAGGTCTGTGTGAACATATTCCAAGAAAATGTCACAAAACCAGTGTGAATTTCTCCGGAACATAAAAAGTTACAACGTATGAACAACTACATGATTCTTATCACTGAGAAGAGAAAGTGAAACATGTGAATTGGACGCGTCCTCACTTGGTCACTATTTTCAAGCTCATTACAAGCCTGAACATAGTTGGTAGAATCAGCACAAAACAAATGTTGTTTTCTCCAGAAAACAAAGTGTTACAGTCTAGAAACCTGTGTAGGATACTTATCCGAAAGAAGTGCACATGCTGCACATGACTTCCCAAAGAAGTGCACATGCTACATATGACTGTGAGTCCTCTTCACTTGGTTCACTGTTTTCGAAGGGAACGACAAGCATGAACATGTTTCATGGAAACGTCGTAAAACAAGTGTGATTTCCTCCTGAACACACAGAGTTACAATATAGAAACTTCTGTACGATACTTCTCCTAAAGAAGCGCACTTGCAACATTTAACTCTGAGTCCTCCGCACTTGGTTCTCTATTTTGTGAAATCATGGCCTGTGTGAACATGTGCCATTCCAATGTCAGAAAACAAGTATGATTTTCGCCTGAACACAAAAGTTACAGTTTAGGAACTTCTCTAGGATACTTATCCCTAAGAAGTGAAATGCCAACATTTGACTCTGAATCCTCCGCACTTGGTTCACTCTTTTGGAAAATCATGGCCTGCGTGAACATGTTATGTGCGAATGTCGCAAAACGAGGATGATCTTCTCCTGAACACAAAGCATAACACTACAGAATCTTCTGTAGGATACTTATCCCTGAGAAGTGCACCTCCAAAATCTGACTCTCAGTCCTCCTCACTTGGTTCACTGTTTTGGAAAATCAAGGTCTGTGTGAACATATTCCATGAAAATGTCACAAAACCAGTGTGAATTTCTCCGGAACATAAAAAGTTACAACGTATGAACAACTACAGGATTCTTATCACTGAGAAGAGAAAGTGAAACATGTGAATTGGACGCGTCCTCACTTGGTCACTATTTTCAAGCTCATTACAAGCCTGAACATAGTTGGTAGAATCAGCACAAAACAAATGTTGTTTTCTCCAGAAAACAAAGTGTTACAGTCTAGAAACCTGTGTAGGATACTTATCCGAAAGAAGTGCACATGCTGCACATGACTTCCCAAAGAAGTGCACATGCTACATATGACTGTGAGTCCTCTTCACTTGGTTCACTGTTTTCGAAGGGAACGACAAGCATGAACATGTTTCATGGAAACGTCGTAAAACAAGTGTGATTTCCTCCTGAACACACAGAGTTACAATATAGAAACTTCTGTACGATACTTCTCCTAAAGAAGCGCACTTGCAACATTTAACTCTGAGTCCTCCGCACTTGGTTCTCTATTTTGTGAAATCATGGCCTGTGTGAACATGTGCCATTCCAATGTCAGAAAACAAGTATGATTTTCGCCTGAACACAAAAGTTACAGTTTAGGAACTTCTCTAGGATACTTATCCCTAAGAAGTGAAATGCCAACATTTGACTCTGAATCCTCCGCACTTGGTTCACTCTTTTGGAAAATCATGGCCTGCGTGAACATGTTATGTGCGAATGTCGCAAAACGAGGATGATCTTCTCCTGAACACAAAGCGTACCACTACAGAATCTTCTGTAGGATACTTATCCCTGAGAAGTGCACCTCCAACTATTTGAATCTCAGTCCTCCTCACTTGGTTCACTGTTTTGGAAAATCAAGGCCTGCGTGAACATATTCCATGAAAACGTCACAAAACCAGTGTGAATTTCTCCGGAACATAAAAAGTTACAACGTATGAACATCTACAGGATTCTTATCACTGAGAAGAGAAAGTGAAACATGTGAATTGGACGCGTCCTCACTTGGTCACTATTTTCAAGCTCATTACAAGCCTGAACATAGTTGGTAGAATCAGCACAAAACAAATGTTGTTTTCTCCAGAAAACAAAGTGTTACAGTCTAGAAACCTGTGTAGGATACTTATCCGAAAGAAGTGCACATGCTGCACATGACTTCCCAAAGAAGTGCACATGCTACATATGACTGTGAGTCCTCTTCACTTGGTTCACTGTTTCGAAGGGAACGACAAGCATGAACATGTTTCATGGAAACGTCGTAAAACAAGTGTGATTTCCTCCTGAACACACAGAGTTACAATATAGAAACTTCTGTACGATACTTCTCCTAAAGAAGCGCACTTGCAACATTTAACTCTGAGTCCTCCGCACTTGGTTCTCTATTTTGTGAAATCATGGCCTGTGTGAACATGTGCCATTCCAATGTCAGAAAACAAGTATGATTTTCGCCTGAACACAAAAGTTACAGTTTAGGAACTTCTCTAGGATACTTATCCCTAAGAAGTGAAATGCCAACATTTGACTCTGAATCCTCCGCACTTGGTTCACTCTTTTGGAAAATCATGACCTGCGTGAACATGTTATGTGCGAATGTTGTAAAACGAGGATGATCTTCTCCTGAACACAAAGCATAACACTACAGAATCTTCTGTAGGATACTTATCCCTGAGAAGTGCACCTTCAAAATCTGACTCTCAGTCCTCCTCACTTGGTTCACTGTTTTGGAAAATCAAGGTCTGTGTGAACATATTCCATGAAAATGTCACAAAACCAGTGTGAATTTCTCCGGAACATAAAAAGTTACAACGTATGAACAACTACAGAATTCTTATCACTGAGAAGAGAAAGTGAAACTTGTGAATTGGACGCGTCCTCACTTGGTCACTATTTTCAAGCTCATTACAAGCCTGAACATAGTTGGTAGAATCAGCACAAAACAAATGTTGTTTTCTCCAGAAAACAAAGTGTTACAGTCTAGAAACCTGTGTAGGATACTTATCCGAAAGAAGTGCACATGCTGCACATGACTTCCCAAAGAAGTGCACATGCTACATATGACTGTGAGTCCTCTTCACTTGGTTCACTGTTTTCGAAGGGAACGACAAGCATGAACATGTTTCATGGAAACGTCGTAAAACAAGTGTGATTTCCTCCTGAACACACAGAGTTACAATATAGAAACTTCTGTACGATACTTCTCCTAAAGAAGCGCACTTGCAACATTTAACTCTGAGTCCTCCGCACTTGGTTCTCTATTTTGTGAAATCATGGCCTGTGTGAACATGTGCCATTCCAATGTCAGAAAACAAGTATGATTTTCGCCTGAACACAAAAGTTACAGTTTAGGAACTTCTCTAGGATACTTATCCCTAAGAAGTGAAATGCCAACATTTGACTCTGAATCCTCCGCACTTGGTTCACTCTTTTGGAAAATCATGGCCTGCGTGAACATGTTATGTGCGAATGTCGCAAAACGAGGATGATCTTCTCCTGAACACAAAGCATAACACTACAGAATCTTCTGTAGGATACTTATCCCTGAGAAGTGCACCTCCAACATCTGACTCTCAGTTCTCCTCACTTGGTTCACTGTTTTGGAAAATCAAGGCCTGCGTGAACATATTCCATGAAAATGTCACAAAACCAGTGTGAATTTCTCCGGAACATAAAAAGTTACAACGTATGAACATCTACAGGATTCTTATCACTGAGAAGAGAAAGTGAAACATGTGAATTGGACGCGTCCTCACTTGGTCACTATTTTCAAGCTCATTACAAGCCTGAACATAGTTGGTAGAATCAGCACAAAACAAATGTTGTTTTCTCCAGAAAACAAAGTGTTACAGTCTAGAAACCTGTGTAGGATACTTATCCGAAAGAAGTGCACATGCTGCACATGACTTCCCAAAGAAGTGCACATGCTACATATGACTGTGAGTCCTCTTCACTTGGTTCACTGTTTCGAAGGGAACGACAAGCATGAACATGTTTCATGGAAACGTCGTAAAACAAGTGTGATTTCCTCCTGAACACACAGAGTTACAATATAGAAACTTCTGTACGATACTTCTCCTAAAGAAGCGCACTTGCAACATTTAACTCTGAGTCCTCCGCACTTGGTTCTCTATTTTGTGAAATCATGGCCTGTGTGAACATGTGCCATTCCAATGTCAGAAAACAAGTATGATTTTCGCCTGAACACAAAAGTTACAGTTTAGGAACTTCTCTAGGATACTTATCCCTAAGAAGTGAAATGCCAACATTTGACTCTGAATCCTCCGCACTTGGTTCACTCTTTTGGAAAATCATGGCCTGCGTGAACATGTTATGTGCGAATGTCGCAAAACGAGGATGATCTTCTCCTGAACACAAAGCGTACCACTACAGAATCTTCTGTAGGATACTTATCCCTGAGAAGTGCACCTCCAACTATTTGAATCTCAGTCCTCCTCACTTGGTTCACTGTTTTGGAAAATCAAGGCCTGCGTGAACATATTCCATGAAAACGTCACAAAACCAGTGTGAATTTCTCCGGAACATAAAAAGTTACAACGTATGAACATCTACAGGATTCTTATCACTGAGAAGAGAAAGTGAAACATGTGAATTGGACGCGTCCTCACTTGGTCACTATTTTCAAGCTCATTACAAGCCTGAACATAGTTGGTAGAATCAGCACAAAACAAATGTTGTTTTCTCCAGAAAACAAAGTGTTACAGTCTAGAAACCTGTGTAGGATACTTATCCGAAAGAAGTGCACATGCTGCACATGACTTCCCAAAGAAGTGCACATGCTACATATGACTGTGAGTCCTCTTCACTTGGTTCACTGTTTTCAAAGGGAACGACAAGCATGAACATGTTTCATGGAAACGTCATAAAAACAGTGTGATTTCCTCCTGAACACACAGAGTTACAATATAGAAACTTCTGTATGATACTTCTCCTAAAGAAGCGCACTTGCAACATTTAACTCTGAGTCCTCCGCACTTGGTTCTCTATTTTGTGAAATCATGGCCTGTGTGAACATGTGCCATTCCAATGTCAGAAAACAAGTATGACTTTCGCCTGAACACAAAATTACAGTTTAGGAACTTCTCTAGGATACTTATCCCTAAGTAGTGAAATGCCACATTTGACTCTGAATCCTCCGCACTTGGTTCACTCTTTTGCAAAATCATGGCCTGCGTGAACATGTTATGTGTAAATCGCGCAAAACGAGGATGATCTTCTCCTGAACACAAAGCGTACCACTACAGAATCTTCTGTAGGATACTTATCCCTGAGCAGTGCACCATCCAAATATTGGAATTCTCAGTCCTACTCACTTGGTTCACTCTTTTGGAAAATCAAGGCCTGCGTGAACATATTCCATGAAAACGTCACAAAACCAGTGTGAATTTCTCTGGAACATAAAAGTTACAACGTATGAACATACAGGATTCTTATCACTGAGAAGAGAAAGTGAAACATGTGAATTGGACGCGTCCTCACTTGGTCACTATTTCAAGCTCATTACAAGCCTGAACATAGTTGGTAGAATCAGCACAAAACAATGTTGTTTTCTCCAGAAAACAAAGTGTTACAGTCTAGAAACCTGTGTAGGATACTTATCCGAAAAAGTGCACATGTGCACATGACTTCCCAAAGAAGTGCACATGCTACATATGACTGTGAGTCCTCTTCCTTGGTTCACTGTTTTCGAAGGGAACGACAAGCATGAACATGTTTCATGGAAACGTCGTAAACAAGTGTGATTTCCTCCTGAACACACAGNGCAAAGATTATAGATGGGAGCGAAGGGAAGGAGGGCCTCGCCAGTAATGGGGAAAGAGGGGACTGCAAGTAAGTAATGAGCATCTGGTTAAGCTCACAGACTTTCCTTCCTGGTCACTTGCAACTGATGGGATGTGATCTCACCAGAAAGGGAGGGCAAACAGTCTGTCAGATAGAGGGTAACCATTTTGCAAATAGGAGACTGACCCCCCCCTCACTGTGGTCTCCTATCTTATTCCATCTATCTTTGAATCTTATAATAAAACTCTCTTTTTAACACCCTTTTATCTCTGGCCAGGGGGGGTGACATCCAATACCCATCAGGATGGAGCTAAGGGCAGTGCAGGAGCAGCAAAATGAAAAAAAAAATCAACGAACCATAATTCAGAACATCAGAGACTCTATATCAACCACCTGGAAACAGGCCAGCCTGATTCTCCCCATCCTAAAGCTCAGGGAAATTGTAGAAGAGGGCGGTGGTAAGATTTTGTAAGAGCACAAGGATGGGAAGGAGCAATGACGTTCAAGATACTCCACAAAAGTTAGGGCCAAATTAATCATAATAGGACTTTGCATGACCTGCGCAAAGTCTAGCCTGGATCACAGGCACTAGGATCCTTAGAGGCAAGGAATTAACAGCCACAATAGTGTTTCTATACTAAAAGAGAACACAAAAACATGCTCTAGGCAATGCTACTGAGTCCTTATACCTCATCAGAGAGAAGGATCCAGAGGGAAGTTTGACATACACACTAAAAGATGCGCTAGTGATGAGGGGACAGTGGGAGAAAGGGAGGGAAGGGGGAAAGGAAGGGCAAAGGGGGGAGGGAGCAAGGGGATCCAGGGAGGGTTGAAGGGAGGGAGGGAATGGGGTACCTATCAAGTTTGCATGAGTGGAAAAAATAACAAATATATATATAAATATATAACTAAAAAACAACTGTGTGAAAAAATAATTCACTACTACATGCATATCACCTTGGCCTTGTGTGTAAGCCCTGGTACCAGTTTCTGTCTCTCTCTTTCTCTCTCTCTCTCTCTCTCTCTCTCTCTCTCTCATAAAGCTTCTCAGTTATCAATTTTAACTTTTCCTCTATGCTGGATCTTTGGATGACCCCCCAAATCCATAACAAAGGACTTTATTTTCTATTTAAAATTCAATATTGTGTACCCACCATATGTTTTATTTTTAGTTCCTAAACATGTACAACTTTCTGTTAACTTTTGCTAACATTTATCCCATCAAATGTATCTGTTCTTTAATTGATAATTGTTTCTCCTAAACATAAAGTTAAGTCAATGTAGGTACTGAGATGAAATTTCTATTTGGAACAGAATTCAGGCTCATTTTAATAACATGCATAATTAAAAAATTCCAAATTTTTGAATAGATTTGGTTGGCTTAACACTTGTGGCTATGACAGTTGGCTTATTTGCCTTTATTATAATCTTTGCCTTACTCAAATTATAAAAATAATAATAAACTAGGTCTAATTTTTAATAATAAAAACAAGGGAAAATTGTGGAGGTCATCAGGCCTAAAGCCTGCTCTCTGTAGAATGACACATTAGCATCTGAATGGGTATTTGTTAGGTGGATTCCTCCCTCTAGGAGTTGAGTTTTGCCTCTTGTCTGCATAGATGATTGCAGGTGAATTCCTCTCTCTGGAAGTTGAGTTTACCTCCTGTCTGTTCTTAGATTGCTTTTGTTCTTCTGAAGACTGGTGAGGTTAAAACTTCTCTCTACTTGTCCTTCCCTAAATATTTGAGATATATTTATGCCTGAGTCACAAGACTATGCACATTTATAGGAACTCAGGTAACTCCGTTTTGAGACATTCATTAACAATTTCCTTTTAGCAACCAAGTGTCATGCCTGCTTTTAATTCTACCTGGAGACATCATGTCTGGTCCCACATAGCAAACAGTTATCACTCCTACATTTCCTTTATCAGCCAGAATGTATACATTTAACATAGTCCTGTGAAGAATTTGGCCCTGCTCTTCCTTGATTTTTTCCTACAGATACTCAAGTATGCTACAATAAAATTGGCTGGGACATGATGGAGGACATCCTAGAGTTTCTTTGACCTGATGCCTGATCAATTTCTACAGCTCCCACTTCTGTTTCCAGCACATAAGTATGGGTTATGCTGGTTCTTCGGCCCAGACAAAATACCAACTAATAGAACATTGCAATACAAGGAAGAATTCTTCTGCCCCACTTGGCATTTCCCCATGCTACACTCAGCACACACTCATTTAAAAATGTGGCATTTTTGTAAAATTAAAAGCCCTAAATAAGTACTATACTCTATCTTGTTTGATTTTGATTTTGATGAAGTTTCACAAAATATCATGTTCTGGGCTGGAGAGGTGGCTCAGGGGTTAAGCCTCTGCCTTGCAGGCGGAAGGTCCTGAGTTCGGATCCCAGATCCCACGTATAGACGCCAGGCGAAGGTCTTAGAATTCCTGAAGGCCATCTCCCACTGTTGGAATCTCCCTGATGTAATATCCCTGCTGAGGAACTGACTTCAATCCTTCCAGAGATAAAATGGCCAACTTACCTATGACAGGATTATATCGATGAGCCCTCCACACCCAACAAACAACTGGGTCTCTAGCCCCATATAGTTCCAGGAACAACTGGGTTCGGCCCCAATGGAAGCTAAGCAATGAGAAAAAGCCAGTTTCCCGGGCTTGCGTAGGTGTACAAATATGCCTGACCCTGGCAGCCATCTTTGATGCCCTAGCCCCTCATGGCACTCAGAGTGCCATGATTCCATTCTTGTTCCTTGTTGCTCATGGGTTCCATGCCTGGATTCCATGAGTTCTCTGGGACACCTGCCCCTCATGGCACTCAGGATGCCATGAGTCCATTTCTAGCTCCATGAGTGCTCCAGGGTGCCTAGCCCCTCATGGCACTCCATGCCTGGAGTCCATGAGTTTCAGCCTTTTGACTCTGGAACTCAAGAACCCTGCATCATTGGGATGGTTGTTCCTGTAACATTTGGCCCTTGAACAGGGACCCCCGTATCATTTGGCAACCATGAAAGGACTTTCCCGTATCATTTGGTAACCACAAAGGGATTGTCCTGCATCATTAGGTGACCATGATGGGGCACAGATAGGAAAGGTAGATTCCACCAGCTAAGGTAAAGAAAATCTGGGTCTGTCCTCTGCTCACTTCTCCAAGCAGGCTCCTCAGGGAGGGAGAGGAGAAGGGCACTTTGAAATGGGGGAGGGAATTTTTTAACCTCTGTGTGAATGTGTGAACACATGTTGTCCTGAGCTGGGAAACCTGTGAAGCCTCAGTGCTCAAATATGTTGTCCCAAAGCAGGTTCCTAAGATCCCTTGTAGTCAGGGGATTTGATTGGGCCAGTTCTACATTTCCATGGTGACAAGGGTGAACCCACTATGGCTAAGTTATCACCCATAACTCTGCAAAGGGTGTGGCCAGGCTGGCACTCAGTGATCTCTCCTGGAGGGATACCCAATCTTTGTATGTGTCCTATGGTGGGGATCAATTTGGCTTTAGGTCTTGTTAGTCAATGGAGGGAAATTCTTAAGCACTTTTTGCTCTAAAGGAAAAGTGTTTCATGTCTGGGATAATAATCATACCTATGTTTAAATAGCATAGGGAATACAGGAAACTTCAAGCATGGGTGGACTATGGACCCTATACCTCTTTAAGTGTGGTATAAGGTGGGGTCAACCCCTCTGAACACTCGGTATGTGGGTTTTTATAGTGCTTGGCAGAGCTTTGCTGAGCCATCCAACCTTTCCCCAAATCCAGGTCCACTAAACTGAAGACAAAGAGAGATTTCCCCATTCTGTGTCCAGGGACTAACCAAAGAATGGGAATGTTTAGTCCTACTAACCTGAGAGTCAACTTGTGTTTTCTCAGATATGACCTCTACTAGACAAACAATGACAAACAAATAGCAGGAAGTTAAGAGACTATAGAGATCTCTACCAAAAGTATCAGCTAGTAGTTCAGGAAAAGCTTTGTCTCCTAATAGAAATGCCCTCAAGATTAAAGTGGAGCAGGAATTTCATCTAGCTTCCACCTCAGCCAAACCCTCAACCTTGAAAATAAACAAGGTCAATATAATTCATACCCAGTGTTAGACTCTCTTAAAGAAATATACTAACTACTTTTAGGTCAACTCAGAATAAGGTTTCCTTTCCCTCACAAGATTTTGGCCTGAATTACTTAGGGAATTTCTCTAAGGATCCAGATAAATACACTTTTCAAACAAGAAAGAAGGAAAGAAAAAGAACCAGGAAAAAAAGAAATGGAAACTTGACTTTTGCCTATGGGGATAGATAGAATACTAACAGGCACGCCCAAGCAGACCAACCCATGACCCTTCAGACAGGGGAAAAGAGGGAAAAGGTGCTTAAATGTGAACAGCCTGGGATCTTTGAAACTGTCCCAAGCACAAAAAGCTTCCACATGGCTTATGTCCCGACTCTAGGAATCTCCACTGGAGAAATGATTACCCCTGAACCCCTCTTCTGGGGACCAATGAAATGGCCTGAAGCTCTTAGCTTGCCTCCAATGGGAAAAGAGTTTGTTGCTGATATCCAGGGAAAGAAATTCCAAAATGTCAGCTTGAGTATCTCATGAGAACCTTGGGTTTTAACATGAGAATGGCATTTTGTTCCTTTGTTAATAGGCAAGGGAGCAAGAAACTTTTGTGCTCAACTTCCTTCCTAGGCTTTTGTTAACCTTTGATTTACTAAAATGTTTAGGATCAAGGGAGTGACAGGTTCATCAGTCACACACAAAGTAACTACTGAGATTCCTTTCATACTTAATGGCATTGTTTTCAAGCATCCCTTTGTTTAGGGTAAATGAAATGGAATATTTTAGCACTGTTATAAAGTCATCAATGTGGTTCCTGTTTTAGACCAAAGATATTAGAGAGATCATGGATTTCAGAAAATGGTGGAATCCAGACAGCATGTAACAGAAAACCTATAGTTTGGAGCCCAAAGAAAGACAGTTTGTGCGATAGGATTAAAATCAGAGACATGTATTGGTGAAAAAATTAATAAAGTTTTGCCCTCATCTTAAAAGTTTGACAAGATAATGCTTAGAGACCTGAATTACTTTCTACATGAGGAAATAATGTCCCCTACATGTGTTCTATTAAAAAGACTTGTGCTTTTAAGGGATTGACAGCCATAGTAGTGATCTTATGCTTAAGAGGAACAAGAGAAAGGGCTTATGGAAATGCCACTGGGTCCTTATATGTCATCGGAGAGGAGGACCCAGTGGAGAGTTAGGCGTACACAATAAAGGACTCTCTGGGAATTGGGGGGGAGGCACTGGGAGATGGGGAGGGGGAGCAGGGGGTTCGGGGGGAGGAGGGGGGAGGGAGGGAACTGGTAAAAAATTTTAAAATGTATAATTAAATTTTTAATAAAAAAAAAAACTGTTAAACTGGAAAAAAAAAAAAAGTAATGAGAAACCTGGTTAAGTTCACAGACGTTCTTTCCTGATCTCACCAGAAGGGGAGGGCATATAGTCTAGCAGATAAAAAGTAATCATTTTGCAAATGGGTGATGGACCCCTCCCTCACTGAGGTTTCCTACTCTTATTACATCTACCCTTGAATGTGCTATTACAACAAGACTCCAGTTTAACAGCTTTTTGTCTCTGGCCAGGGGGTGATATACAGTGCCCAGCAGAATGGAGTGAAGGGAATTGCAGGAGCAGCAAAACTGCAAAAGAAAATCAACAAACCACAATCCAGAACTTCAGAGACTATATCAATCACATAGAACTAGGACAGCCTAATCTCTCCCCATCCTGGAGCTCAGGGACATTTGCGGAAGAGGGGGCGGTAAGATTGTAAGAGCAAAAGGATGGGAGGAGCAACGATTTGCAAGATTCTCAACAATAGTTGGGGCCGAAGCAATCATAATGGGACTTTGCATGCCCTGCGCAATGTCCAGCGCACTGTTGCCCTCATAAAGTCTAGCATCTGTTAAGGGCACCGAGACCCCTGGAGGCAAGGGATTGACAGCCATAGTAGTGATCTTATGCTTAAGGGGAACAAGAGAAAGGGCTTATGGAAATGCCACTGGGTCCTTATATGTCATCGGAGAGGAGGACCCAGTGGAGAGTTAGGCGTACACAATAAAGGACTCTCTGGGAATTGGGGGGGAGGCACTGGGAGATGGGGAGGGGGAGGAGGGGGTTTGGGGGGAGGAGGGGGGAGGGAGGGAACTGGTAAAAAAATTTTAAAATGTATAATTAAATTTTTAATAAAAAAAAAAAAACTGTTAAACTGGAAAAAAAAAAAAAAAAGAACCCAGAAAGGTGAGGTGGAATAATTTAGATTGTTCTGTGCAAATTTTGAGACAGTTCACATTTTTTTGGACAGGTTTTAAAATGTGACCTTGGAGATTTACAGTAGTCAGATGAAAAAGGTCTCCTACCATATGTAAATTACTTATAGCCCTTGGCTTTTACACCAGACAAAGAAAGTGATTATTCCAAATAAGATAACAGGGTTTCTTTACTAACTCTTACTTGTACCCACAATAAGACTGCTAAGTTTATTTCCTTTGTCCCATATGTCTTCTCAATTACTATGGTTTAAGCCTTGTGTAGATCTTGGAGGTTTAATTTATCTCTTTTGTCTTTTGAAATAATAGAGCCATCTATCAAAGACCTCTAGACCATCCCAGCATTTCATAGATGAGGACATAAGACGGCTCTCAGTTCTTTCCTCCCAACTCAGCATGAAGTACCCTGAGCAGTCTGAGTTCTCAAATAGGTTTATGGGGGAATGAGGGAGAATTAGCGCAGCTATGCTGGGATGGATCTCTAAGGCCTTTGAAGGTCTTGGAATTCCTGAAGCCATCTCCCACTGTTGGCATCTACCTGATGGAACACCCCTGCAGAGGAAACAGAGGAACTGACTTCAATCCTCCCAGAGATAAGAAGGCCAACTTCACTATGAAAGGATTATGGAGATGAACCCTCCATATCCAACAAAAAACTTGGTCTCTAGCCCCTCATGTGCCCAGGAGCAACTGGGCTGGGCCCCAATGGGAGCTAACCAATGAGGAAAAGCCAATTTCCCAGGCTTGTCTAGGTGCACAAATATGCCTAACCCTGGCAGCCATCTTTGGCGCCCTAGCCCCTCATGTCACTCAAAGTGCCATGAGTCCATTTCTAGCTCCATGAGTTCTCCAGGGTGCCCTAGCCCCTCATGGCTCTCCATGCCTGAAGTCAATGAGTTCCAGCCTTTCTCTCTAATAAACTTACCTTGATCCTCTACGTGTGTTCTGGTTTCACTCTTCAACTCTGAAAAACAAGAACCCTGCATCATTGGGATGGTTGTTCCTGTAACATTTGGCGACCCATATGGAACTATCCTGTAAGATTTGGTAACCCAGAAGGGACTTTTGAACAGAGGAAAGATTGTTCCTGCATCAATGTGGGGCTTATTCATTCTATACTTAATAATGTCTTGATAGCTACTTAGAAGTTCATACTGACTTTTCTTTCAAAATTGCCAAATCAGACTTAACTCTTAATTTCTTTTAAAGATAAGGTCTACTGTTATCACCTCCTTTAAAAGACATTTCTTGAGGGTTAGCTAATGTGAAAAGAGCAGGGAACCATCAAGCAGAAGAAAAATATGTATATTACTTAGAAAATTAGAATATGTGGAGGAGTTTAGGAGAAGGTTTATGGGATGAGATATGTTACTTAGAAAGTTAAAGTATGTACAAGAGATTTATGAAAAGACCAAGCTAGGCTAATGCCATGACAAGCCTCAGATCCAAGCTAGGCCAAAGTTTCACATTCCTGTAAACTGGTTGACTTTACAGAAATTCATTTGAAGGATTCATAAAGGTCCCTGGATAAGAACATACAACCCAGACCCTAACAGAATGTCATTTAGCCAGAGGGCCTGCAAGAAGTCTGGAATGCTGTTTAGCCAGAGGGCCAGAAAGAAGCCTGCATGCTTGTAAGACTGTAAAACACTGTGTCAGCTAAACTGTTTTGGTGGGGCATGCAACTTCCTTTGTCCCTTGTGTATAAAAACTATGTGGAGATAAAATTTGTGGCTGCACATACAACACCCTGCCTGTGTATATAAGCCTTGGTATAGGTATCAGTCTCTGTCTCTGTTTCTCTCTCTCTGTAATAAAGCCTCTCTCCGTTCAATGGTAGACCCCCATATGCTAGACCGAATAAAACACTCTTGCTTTTGCTTACATGTCTTGGCTGGTCTTTGAGAGACTTTGGACCCTAAAAGTTTATGAGTTGGTTACATAACAATATGTTAAAATACGTTGTAAAGTCTTATGGGATGTTAGGGTCATGAGAAGATTGAAAATTAGATATGGTGGGTAAAGGAAATGTTGTGTGTTATGCTTCTTCCATGTTATAGAAGAAAATGCTTGAGCCTCAGAAACATATCCATTAGAAATTAAGCTTCATGTATTCAAGTGTTTTTCAATTGCCTCTGTCTTGATTGAACAGATTTGGTTCTTATAAAATCCTAATTCCTAAAGGGTCTAATTGCTTAAGATCTTATAGAGTTTATTATATTTATAGGAGTCATGTGTTTTAATGACAAACATTTTGGTAGTGGGTCTACATAAGAACTTCAAAATCTTGAATTTCAAGTTAAAAGAGTCAACTTGTATTTTCTCAAACATGGTCTCTATCAAACTAGATTTATTCTGCTGAGTGGCAAGCAAATGGCAAGAAATTGAGAGATTATAGAGATCTCTACCAAAAGTACCAGGTAGTAATTCAGGAAAAGCTTTGTTTCCCAATAAAAATGCCATCAAGGCTAAGGTAGAACAGGAATTTCATCTAGTTTCCACCTCAGCCAAACCCCCAACCTTGAAAGTAAACAAGGTCAGTGTAATTCAGATCCAGCATTAGAATCCCTTTAATAAAAAAAAAAAAAAAGATAGTGTATATGAGTCAACTCAGGTTCATTTCCCTTCTCCTTGGAAGATTTTGACCTAAGTTACTTAGGGAGTTTCTCTGAGGATCCAGATAAATTCATTTTTCAAACAAAAAAGAAGGAAAGAGAAAGAACCAGGAAACAAAGAAATGAAAACTTGACATTTGCCTATAGAGATAGATAGAATACTAACAGGCACATCGAAGCAGACCAACCCAGCACCCCTTCCAATTGGGGAAAAGAGAAAAGACCAAAGGCCGAATGTTCCAAATGCAGAAAGCTTCCATGTGGCCTATGTCCTGACTATGGGAATCTCCGTTAGAAGGATTGGCCCCTGAACCCCATGACCCAGGAGTCAAGCCCATCTGCTGAGAACCAATTATGGTCCTTAGCTCTTATGGGAAAAGGAGTTTGCCACTGATATCCAGTAAAAGAAAGCCCAAAATGCCAGGTTGAACATCTTATAAAATCTTTGGGTTTAACACGCAAATGGGAAGCCTCCGTTAATAGACAAGGGAGCACAGATTTTTAGTGCTCAAGTTCCTTCCTAGGCTTTTTGAAGGGGGGGGCTTGTTCAGGCACCCCCTTTAATGTCTGGCAGAAGCAAAGACCACAGACCGCATTATTATGGGAGCAGAATAGCTGTCCCAGCACTAATGGACAGAGCAGCAACAAGCTTTGTTTCCATTGGGCTTATATAGAGTACAATTAGGAAGGCACTAGGAGCAACAGTCATTGTAGATTTTCTATTTTTACAAGAATTCTACTTTTTAACCAGGAAAATACTTAATTCTAGAGACCTTTCTGGGAAAGTCTGAGCCCGCCCCAGTGAGAACATGTACTTGAAGAAGGAGGGGCCTGGGGCACCAGTTCAGGTTTAGGAAAAAGCTTGCATGCCCAACATACATGCCCAGAGGCACCATTTGGAAGTATTGTAGTAGCCTAACACTTTTGTCAACCTTGGATGTAATTGAAATGGTTATGATCAGAAAATTCACAAGTTCATCAGTCACTCACAAAGTAACTACTAAGATTCTATTTTATATACTTAATGATATTGTTTTTAGACATTCTTTTGTTTACGTGCCTGAATGCCCCAATATACTAGGTTTAGACTGAATGGAATATTTTAGCACTGTTATAAAGTCAGTTATGTGGTTCTGGTTTTGGAGACATCAAAGATGCTAAGAGGGAGAAGATCATAGATTTCTAAGAGTGACAGAATCCAAACAACATATAACAGAAAGCCTACAGTTTGGAGGCCCAAGAGAGACAGTTTGTTCTGTGTAATTAAAATCAGAGACATGTAATGATGGAAATTTTAATAAAGTTTTACCCTATACCGTCCAGGACAAAATCAAGATTATACTTCAACTACAAACCTCAAAGAGAATTCCCTATTCCCCTTTTCCTCCTGATTCTGAAGAGTCCCCCAAATTATGCTTCCTCCCCCAACTACAGGGAGAAACTAGAACAGACAGGATGACAAATTATCATGCTGCCCTTTAGGATCTGAAAGGTTGCATCTTTTTCTTACAAAACTGTTTGCCTCTTTTCCTCTGGTTACACTGTTATGCAAACATGGTGCAAGAAAGAGTCTCAAGAAATCTCTTATTACTTGCCATTTCTATAGCCCTCCAGGTGAACCCCATCCTGTATGATTCAGCTTCCTTAGCTTGCCACTAAGATTAAATTCCTCTCTCTCCCATTAGTGTGGTAACTGCCAGACTCTGGCTAGTTACACTTCCAACTTTCACTGATAATGGTCAATATAAACAGTTAAGATTGGTCTTTTGCTTTCTTTAATCATTTCCATTCCTTTCCTAACACTCTGGGCTCAATTAAAGACCAGGCCCACAACAATATGATGGAAGAATAATTAAGGATGATTCCTAACATCATTCTTGGAATTAGATAGGTACACACTCAACTGCACATATGTCCACATACCTGCACATATACACTCATCCACTTGCAAACATGCACATACACACATGTGCACAAGCTTGCACAGGCAGGATCACATCCTGCATATACATAAAAGAAAGAAAAAAAATTAAATGCTTTCATTTATTCATTTATTATTTTCTCATCCTTCTGAAGTCTTTGTTTCCTTGTAAAGTCACATATTGGATGTCAGATGAGACGGTTGATTCAAGTATCCCCCAACTCAGTTTTTATTTCACATTCTCCAAGAATGAAGTGGGTAGACAAGGAAGGATGAAGAAATTTTAGTAGCACGTGGTATCTCAGAAGGAAAAGAAAAACCCCTTTCCCCACCCCGCTCCGCCGGTCGGGACACGCGCACGTGGTCCAGCCGGGCCTTCACCTGCGACCTAGGTAAGCTCCGCCCACGCCCGCCCACCAGAACCCCAGGTCAGCCCAAAGGGACCCAGCTCCTACCCCACCATCCAGCCAGAGCCCCGCGCAGGGCAGAGGGACGAGGAGGACCTCCCCCTGCGCCCGGGCCCCGCCCCAGCTGCCCTCGGGTTAAATAGATCCACGCCTATGCCCCCATCCTTCCTTCCCCACTCCGCTCCGCCTGCCGGGATGCGCGTGCGGTCCAGCCGGGCCTCACCCATGACCTAGGTAAGCTCCGTCTTTGCCCACCCCCAGAACCCCAAGCCAAATAATTCAGTTTAGTGAAATTGAAAGATCTTAAGAGTTAAAACGACAATGCCAAAGTCAAAGTGCAAATCCATGAGAAGCAACACTCAAGTAAACAAATTTCCCACTGAAGAAATTAATCCCATAATGTTAGACTCCAACCAGAACAAACCCACAGAAAAAGGCCAAGAAAGCCTAACACAGGATAATGACTTTCAAAATATGATCATTACCATGTTCAATACTATGAAAGAGGAAATCCGGGAGGAATTACATAATCGAATCAATCGCTTTGAAGAGGAACACAACAGACATTTGGAGGAGTTGAGAAAAACAGTGCAAGAAACAAAAAATGGCATAGATCAGTTAAAACAGACTCAAGCAGAGTTTAAAACTGAGCTACAAGACACGTTATCTTCAACCCAGAACTCCACAGAGAGTCTTATCACCAGAACTAATGAAGCAGAAAACAGAATTTCAGACCTTGAAGATAAAGTGGGAGTATTAACCAGCTCAATGGAAGAGGTGGTTAAAGCCAAAAAGATACTTGAGAGAAATATCCAAGAGATATGGGACACCCTGAAGAAGCCACATGTGTATTCATGGAATACCAGAGCAAGAATCTCAAAATACCACCCCTGAGGAAATTTTTCAAACGATAATCAAGGAAAACTTTCCTCATCTAAAGACAGAGAGGCCCATTCATATACAAGAGGCATTCCGCACCCCAAACAGATACGACCAAAACAGAAGCACGCCATGGCAAATAATAGTTAAAACACTCCACATTCAAGATAAAGAACTGGTGCTGAGAGCTTCAAGGGAGAAAAAACAAGTCACTTTTAAAGGTAAACCTATTAAAATAACAAATGACTTCTCAGTCAAAACAGTAAAAGCAAGAAGAGCTTGGAGAGACATACTTCAAGTATTGAATGAGCAAAAATGTCAACCCAGGCTGATTGACCCTGCAAAACTATCAGTCATGATCAAGGGAGAAAGAAAAATCTTCCAGCACAAAGACAACTTGAAGGAATACATGTCCACTAAACCAAGCCTTCAAAAAATGCTAAAAATGATACTCAAGTGTGAACAAAAAAACAGGCATATCCAGGAGAACAGTAGACAAGTATAACACCATTAAAAGTGAAGCAATATACTTATAAGAACTACTAAACATAATAAATGTCTGGAATCAAAAATAGTTTCTCCATTATAACATTAAATGTTAATGGACTTAATTCACCAATCAAGAGACACAGATTACAAACTTGGATCAAAAATCACAATCCATCAATCTGCTGCCTGCAGGAAACCCATCTCACCACAAAAGATAGGCACGCTCTAAAAATAAAAGGCTGGTCAACAACTCTACAAGCTAATGGAAGCAGAAAACAGGCAGGGGTAGCCATTATGCTATCAGACAAAGTGGACTTCAAACCAAAGAAAATTATAAGAGACATAGATGGATACTACATTTTAGTCACAGGTACAATTCACCAGGAAGACTTCACAATACTGAATATATATGCACCCAATACGGGCCCCTCCCCATTCATTAAGAAAACCCTACAGCGTCTAAAGCAAGAAATCAACCCCCAAACGATAATTCTTGGGGACTTCAACACCGCCCTCTCAACATGGGATAGATCAACAGGTCAAAAGCTTAACAGAGACACTTTGGAACTTAATCAAACCCTGAAAGAAATGGACCTTACAGATCTCTATCGAACTTTTCACCCACGCACCAAAGAATACACATTTTTCTCAGCAGCACACGGAACTTTCTCCAAAATAGATCACATATTGGGCCACAAAACGAATCTACACATATATAAAAAGTTGAAATTCTGACCTGTCCCCTATCAGACCACCATGGCCTAAAGCTGGACATCCACAACACATCAAACAAGAGAAAATACACTAACTCCTGGAAACTTAACACTATGATGCTGAATGAGAACTGGATTCAGGAAGAAATTAAAAAGGAAATTCAAGATTTCCTGAAAGTGAATGATAACGAAATTACAACTTACCAAAATCTCTGGGACACAATGAAAGCTGTTCTAAGAGGTAAGTTCATAGCTCTTAATGCTACATCAAAAAAATGGAAACATCAGAAATAAACAACTTAACAATGCAGCTTAAAGCTTTAGAGAAACTAGAGCAATCTGATCCCAAAAGTAGTAGAAGAGAGGAGATTAGCAAAATAAGGGGAGAAATATCTGAGATCGAGACTAAGAAAATGATAGAAAAAATCAACCAGTCAAAAAGCTGGTTCTTCGAAAAAATCAATAAGATTGATACACCCCTAGCTAAATTAACCAAAAGCAGGAGAGAGACAACCAAATTAACAAAATCAGAAATGAACATGGAGTTATCACTACTGATACCCAAGAAATCCAGAGAATTTTTTTTTTTTGATTTGTCAGTAGTTTTTATTTTCTGTATAATTTCTGTGAAGAAACAGAAGTTATGGGAATGTTATTTAAATCCAGGCCACTGGCTTAATGTTTATTGAAGTATAATGATCAAAATTTAAAAGTACACACATTGTAACCATTTGATGAATTTTAAAGATATATGCATGTTCACATCATCATCAATATAGAAAGCATTTCCATCATTTCACAAAATTGTGTTGTATATGATACTAGTCATTAGTCTGCTTTCTTTTTTTTTTTTTATTAAAAATTTAATTATACATTTTAAAATTTTTTACCAGTTCCCTCCCTCCCCCCTCCCCTTCCCCCAGTGTCTCCCCCCCAATTCCCAGAGAGTCCTTTATTGTGTGCGCCTAACTCTCCACTGGGTCCTCCTCTCCGATGACATATAAGGACCCAGTGGCATTTCCATAAGCCCTTTCTCTTGTTCCCCTTAATCATAAGATTACTACTATGGCTGTCAATCCCTTGCCTCCAGGGGTCTCGGTGCCCTTAACAGATGCTAGACTTTATGAGGGCAACAGTACGCTGGACATTGCGCAGGGCATGCAAAGTTCCATTATGATTGCTTTGGCCCCAACTATTGTTGAGAATCTTGCAAATCGTTGCTCCTCCCATCCTTTTGCTCTTACAATCTTACCGCCCCTCTTCCGCAAATGTCCCTGAGCTCCAGGATGGGGAGAGATTAGGCTGTCCTAGTTCTATGTGATTGATATAGAGTCTCTGAAGTTCTGGATTGTGGTTTGTTGATTTTCTTTTGCAGTTTTGCTGCTCCTGCAATTCCCTTCACTCCATTCTGCTGGGCACTGTATGTCACCCCCTGGCCAGAGACAAAAAGCTGTTAAACTGGAGTCTTGTTGTAATAGCACATTCAAGGGTAGATGTAATAAGAGTAGGAAACCTCACTGAGGGCGGGGTCCATTACCCATTTGCAAAATGATTACTTTTTATCTGCTAGACTATATGCCCTCCCCTTCTGGTGAGATCAGGAAAGAACGTCTGTGAACTTAACCAGGTTTCTCATTACTTACTTGCAGACCTTGATGGAGGCCTATTTTCTCTGCTGTAACATGGTCTCCTCTCTCCTTGTTTCTGGTGTGGCCCTCCTAACCCATCTCTCTTGTTCATAATCCTTGCAATTACTGTGTTACATAGGTTTACTTTTGAGTGTCCCAATGTGGGCTGGGCGAGTTTGGTACTAGGAGCCACCTATTAGGGAGTACATAAGGCGCTTAATTTTCTGGGTTTGGGATACTTCACTTAATATAATTCTTTCTAATGACATCCATTTCCCAGCAAATTCCAGTAATTCATCATTTTTGATGGCTGAGTAGTACTCCATTGTATAGATGTACCACAGTTTCCTTATCCACTCGTCAACTGTTGGACATTTAGGTTGATTCCATGACTTTGCTATTGTAAACAGTGCTGCTATGAACATGGTCGAGCTTGTGCTATCGAGGCGAACCTCTGCTGCTTGGGGGGTTATTCCCAAAAGTGGGATAGCAGGGTCATATGGCATTTCAATCTTTAATTTCTTCAAGAATCTCCAGACGGCTCGCCAGAGTGGCTGTATGAGCCTGCATTCCCACCAACAATGTAGGAGAGTTCCCCTCTCCCCACATCCTCTCCAGCATTTGTCGTTGTTTGTACTGTGGATTTTTGCCATCCTGACCGGGGTGAGATGATATCTCAGGGAAGTTTTGATTTGCATTTCCCTGATGGCGAAGGAAGTGGAGCATTTTTTAAGATAATTGTTAGACATTTTAATTTCATCCCTGGTAAAGTTTCTTTGAAGTTCCAGGGCCCATTTTTTAATTGGGCCAGTGTTTTCCTTGGAGTTTAATTTTCTAAGTTCTTTGTGCACTCTGGACAGTAGAGCTCTGTCAGATATGTGGTTAGTGAAGATTTTCTCCCATTCTGTGGGTTGCCTTTGAGCTCGTGCGACAATCTCTTTATCTGAACAGAAGCTCTTTAATTTCACAAGATCCCAACTGTTGAGAGTTGGTAGCAGTGACTGTGCCATTGGATGTCTGTTTAGGAAGTGTTGGCCTAGCCCAATCAGCTCGAGGGAGTTCCCTATCCTTTCAACTATGGCTTTTAAAGTCTCTAAGAAATCCAGAGAATTATAACATCATATTTCAAAAACTTATACTCTGTGAAGTTTGACAACATAAAAGAGATGGATAAATTTCTAAGTAAACACAACTTACCTAAATTGAATCAGGAAGTTGTGAATTATTTAAATAGTCCTATAACATATAAGGAAATTGAGGAAGTAATCTTGAATCTTCCCACCAAAAAATGTCCTGGACCAGATGGATTCAGCATAGAGTTCTACCAGACATTTAAGGAGTTAAAAACACCAATACTCCTTAAACTGTTCCATCAAATAGCAAAGGAAGGAACACTACCAAATTCCTTCTATGAAGCTAATATCGTCTTAATCCCAAAACCTAATAAAGACTCACTTAAAAAAGAAAACTATGGCCGATCTCTCTGATGAACACAGACACAAAGATTCTCAACAAAGTTTTAGCAAATCAGATTCAAAAACATATTAAAAAGATCATTCACGGGGACCAAGTAGGCTTCATCCCCGGCACACAAGGTTGGTTCAACATACGCAAATCAATAAATGTAATTCATCATGTAAACCAGTCCAAAGTCCAAGACCACATAATACTCTCGATAGATGCAGAAAAAACTTTTGACAAGATCCAACAACCTTTTATGATCAAAACGCTAGAGACAGTAGGAATGGAAGGAACTTTTATCAATATAATAAAAGCTGTATATAACAAGCCCACAGCAAGGATTTTGCTCAATGGGGAACAATTGGAAGCATTCCCACTTCGATCAGGAACTATACAAGGCTGTCCACTCTCACCACTTCAATTCAATATTGTACTGGAAGTCTTAGCTGAAGCCATAAGACAAGAAAGGGACATAAGAGGGATTCAAATCGGCAAGGAAGAAATCAAGCTATCCCTATTTGCAGATGACATGATCTTATACCTGAGGGATCCCAAAAACTCCACCAGGAAGCTCCTGGAACTAATTGAGAAGTTCAGCAGGGTGGCAGGAAACAAAGTAAATGTGCAAAAATCAGAGGCCTTCCTATATGCCCAGAATGAAAGAAGTGAAAAAGCCTTGAGAGAAACAAGCCCATTTACTATAGCCCCTAAAAAAATGAAATACCTTGGTATAAACCTAACCAAGGAGGTAAAAGACCTTTACAATGAGAACTTTAAAACCCTAAAGAAAGAAATTGCAGAAGACACCAGAAGGTGGAAAGACCGCCCATGTTCTTGGATTGGCAGAATCAACATCATAAAAATGACCATCCTATCAAAGGCAATATACAAATTCAATGCTATACCAATTAATATTCCAAGGCAATTCTTCAAAGAAGTTGACCAAACAATCTCAAAATTCATATGGAGGCACAAAAGACCCAGGATAGCAAAGACAATTCTGAGTAACAAAAAAACTGCTGAAGGTATTACCATACAGAACCTTAGTCTATATTACAAATCCATAGTTATAAAAACAGCCTGGTACTGGCTCCAAAATAGACACACAGATCAATGGATAAGGATTGAAGACCCAGATATAAGCCCACAAAATTACAGCCATGTGGTCTTTGACAAGGAGCCCAAAGAATCCAATGGAAAAAGAGCAGCATCTTCAACAAATGGTGCTGCCAAAACTGGATCTCCACATGCAGAAGATTAAAGCTGGACCCGTACTTGTCACCATGTACAAGACTTAATCCCAAATGGATCAAGAACCTTGATATAAGGCCAGAGACTATAAAAACCATAGTTGAAAGGATAAGGAACTCCCTCAAGCTGATTGGGCTAGGCCAACATTTCCTAAACAGACGTCCAATGGCACAGTCACTGCTACCAACTCTCAACAGTTGGGATCTTGTGAAATTAAAGAGCTTCTGTTCAGATAAAGAGATTGTAACATGAGCTCAAAGGCAACCCACAGAATGGGAGAAAATCTTCACTAACCACATATCTGATGGAGCTCTACTGTCCAGAGTGCACAAAGAACTTAGAAAACTAAACACCAAGAAAAACAATGGCCCAATTAAAAAATGGGCCCTGGAACTTCAAAGAAATTTTACCAGGGATGAAATTAAAATGTCTAACAAATATCTTAAAAAATGCTCCACTTCTTTAGCCATCAGGGAAATGCAAATCAAAACTTCCCTGAGATATCATCTCACCCCGGTCAGGATGGCAAAAATCCACAATACAAACAACACCAACTGCTGGAGAGGATGTGGAGAGAGGGGAACTCTCCTACATTGCTGGTGGGAGTGCCGGCTCATACAGCCACTCTGGCGAGCCATCTGGAGATTCTGAAGAAATTAAGGATAGCAATGCCATATGACCCTGCTATCCCACTTTGGGAATAACCCCCCATACGGCAGAGGTTCACCTGGATAATACAAGCACGACCATGTTCATAGCAGCACTGTTTACAATAGCAAAGTCATGGAATCAACCCAAATGTCCAACAGTTGACAAGTGGATAAGGAAACTGTGGTACATCTATACAATGGAGTACTACTCAGCCATCAAAAATGATGAATTACTGAAATTTGCCGGGAAATGGATGTGATTATAAACAATTATATTAAGCGAAGTATCCCAGACCCAGAAAATTAAGTGCCGTATGTACTCCCTAATAGGTGGCTCCTAGTACCAAACCCACCCAGCCCATCTTGAGACACTCATAGGTAAATCTATGTATTACCTACAGTAATTGCAAGGATTATGAACAGGAGGGATGGGGTTGGAGGGCCACACCAGAAACAAGGAGAGAAGTGACCATGTTACAGTAGAGAAAATAGGCCTCCATCAAGGACTGCAAGAAAGTAATGTGACACCTAGTTAAGTTCACAATTCGTTCCTGATCATTTACAAATAAGGGGGTATGAACTCACCAGAAGGGGAGGGCATATAGTCCGGCAGATTAAAAAGTAACCATTTTGCAAATGGGTGATTGACCCCTCCCATTGCCAAATGCCATATGACCCTGCGATTCCACTTTTGGGTATAAGTATTACATCTACCCTTGAATGTGCTCTTATAATAAGACTCCAGTTTAACAGCTTTCTGTCTCTGGCCAGGGGGTGACATACAGTGCCCATCACGATGGAGTGAAGGGCATTGCAGGAGCAACAAAACTGCAAAAGAAAATCAACGAACCACTATCCAGAACTTCAGAGACTCTATATCAACCACCTAGAACTAGGCCAGACTAATCTCTCCCCATCCTGAAGCTCAGAGACATTTGCGGAAGAGGGGGCTGTAAGAGTGTAAGAGCAAAAGGATGGGAGGAGCAATGATTTGGAAGATACTCCACACAAGTTAGGGCTGAAGCAATCATAATTGGACATTGCATGCCCGGCGCAATGTCCAACACACTATTGACCTCACAAAGTCTAGCATCTGCTAAAGGCACCAAGATCCTTGGAGGCAAGGGATTGACAGCCACAGTAGTGTTCCTATGCTTAAGGGGAACACAGGAAAGGGTTCAGGGAAATGCCACTGGGTCCTTGTACGTCATCGGAGAGGAGGCCCAGAGGAGGGTCAGGCATGCACAAGAAAGGACTCTGGGAATTGGAACGGGAGGCACGGGGGGATGGGGCGGGAGGGGTTAGGGGAGGGACAGCAGGGGATTCGGGGGGAGGAGGAGGGAGGGAGGGAACTGGTGTACCTATTAAGTTTGTATGAGCTGAAATAATAATAAAAAATGTATTAAAAATAAAAAAAGAAGGAAAAGAGAAAGAGGAAAATGGGTCACCACACAGGAAACAGAATATAATAGTGGGGACTTGAACTCCTGCATCTGTGGTATCAAAGACAAGAACTTGCCATAAATGCTACAGTGCTGGGAGGTGTTCTGACCCAGAAGCCTTTTACCCTATCAGCTTCAGTAGGTTCTTGGGATGGCAATGGAGAGCAGTACAAAGCAGCCAGTGTCAGAAAGCCACAGACTTTTCCCTTGCTGAGATGGAAGTCCCTGGAGTGGAAGGCCTTCACTAGTTAGCTCCTTTCCTTGCTATACTGAGTTTCAGGTGATCTCCCTTGTCTGAGACTGGAGCCTCAACCTTTGCAGACCTTTGCCAGGCTATGTAGAGCCATAAGGAAGAAGTGGTCTTTTTTTCTTCTTCATACAAGGTATCTGCTTAGACTACCTCTCAGTGTTTTCTGCTTTTATACAATTCAGGGGAGCTCTAGATGGCAAATAGATGTAAACAGGGTGTAAAATGAAGACAAAATTAAGTGAGAGAGAAAGAGAGAGAGGGAGAGAGAGAGAGAGAGAATGAACTGAAAGGAGCTACCTCTCATGGAGCTGAGAACCAAAGATTTACTTCTGCCAGATGTGTTTGTTTTCAATCAGGTTTGGTGGGCTAGGAAAGATGGTACAAGACAATCTGCCACACCTATGCAGGGTGGTCTGCAATACCTAGGAGAGTCACTGTTAGGCTGGTTGCCATTTCTGGAGTCCAGTGACCTTTGAACCCAGAGCTGTTGGCAAGATTTTCCTTGCAGTGAATTTTCTTGAAACTGTTCTGCTCTTGCTTTGGCTGCTTCCACTGAAGATCTTAGCTGGAGGTGTCTGATCCTCAGTAGTCATTGGCATAATATTGGATATTAGTTGTTTTCTACTTCAGGCCAGCAAATCTTCAGTAGGTAAAGAAAAAAAAAGAAAGGGCAGACATGAAAGCAGAAAGAGGATTTGTTGGGAAGGGGAATGTGCTCAATTAAGTGGAAAGGTGATGAAAAGGGTAATCAGGTTGAAATCATTATGTAAATGTGGGTAAATGTCATAATGAAGCTGAAAGCGGTTGGGGTTGGAGTTTAAGTGTGATGATGAGGTAGGATAGCTTTTAGACTAAGAAATTTATTTGAAGGGTTACTAAAGCCTTGGAAAGAACATCACAGGGGTTCTCAGGAAAGTAGGTCCACAAGGTAAACTGGGGTCTCATTCTTACAGGTTTTAGAAGAAGGCAGAAATTGGTTACATGTCACATGGTCATTTGTAGCTCTTAATACTTGGTAATAGCCAGGCTTTCTTTAATTCCCTGGTTGTAGCAGAAGGAGTGGTATTTTACATTTCTAGGAAGGAATGTGTAATCTTGAGGATAAGGAGAGGAGGGTCTCATTTAGTTAATATATGTTTCTGAAAGTCCCTGATAGCTTTGAGTCTGGTAGATTGGGGATTTTACCATCAATCAGGTATGGAAGTGGAAAGTTACAGCTGAAGACAGATATGAACAGAGCAAGTCTTGTCTGCTAATATGCTAATAAAAATATTACAAATAGAGACCATTTCCTCTAAAATCTGGAGCAAGACAATTCTCCTCATTCCTATTCAACATAGTTCTCAGAAGCAGAATTCTTAACTACCCTTATAAAACTGAAAAACCATATAAGAGGAATATAAATTAGAAATTAAGAAGTGAATGTGATAGTATTCCTGTTTGCAGAAGATATGATTCTACTCTTAAAAGACCTCATAGACTCCATAAGTAAACTTTTGTATCTGACAAATACTTTTAGTAAAGTAGTAGGATATAAAATCTGACATAAAAAATTCAGTAGCTTTAGTACATACCAACAACAGACTTGCTGATAAAGAAATTAGGAAAACTATCCTATTCACAATAATTTAGAAATACATACCTAGGAATAACCTAAGCACAAAGTGTCTTAGCAAGGAAAAGTTTAAGAACCAAGAAAAAATTGAAGAAGTTATTAGGTGATAAGATGTCTGTTCATGCTCCTAGATTAGCAGGATTAACACTGTGAAGATGACCACTGTACATAAATTCAATGCAATTCCCAGTAATATTAATAAAGTAATCATATAATTTATATGAAAACCTAAAAGATCCTAGATAGTCAATGTTATTTCAAGCAGAAAGAAAACAATTAGACGTACATTACCTGACTTCAATCTACACAACATGCCATAGGGGCAAAGATAACATGGTTCTAGCACTGAAGCAGCAGGGTAGAACAATGGATTGAAATAATAGAAGACTTAGAGGTAAATCCACATTGGCTATGGTGTCCAATTTTTCTCACAGGTATCCAACACATTCACTGAAAAAAGGACACCTAATTTAATAAATTGTATTGGCAAACCTGGATATCTACCAGCAGAAGAATGAAATTAAATTCATGTATTTTACTCTGTAGAAAAATCAGCCCAACAGTTATAGAGATTCTTCACAGCATGGGGAAACTGAATCCCCTCTGAGTTGAGAGGAACAGTTTCCAACCCAACACTGTAACAGAACTTGACAAAATTGTTCTGGCTTTAGAAGCATCAAAGATACAAGAGGGGGAGGTCATGGAATCTTTCTCCAAGGTTTCGGAAAATGACAAAATCCAGACAATGTGTGTCAGGAAGCCTGCACTTTAGAGGCTCAAAAGGGCAATTTGTGTTGTGGAGTTAAAGCCTGGCTTTCCGTTTGGAAGTGAAGATGTTATAGATGCCAGATGTTACAGTATACCATGGAAGGAGCTAGACCAGGAGAGAGACGTGTTCTATAGGCACCTGGGATGGAACTGAGATGATTTCAACAAGAAGTTCATGGACATGGAGCTGCAGGATTTGAAGTTTGTCTTGTTCAGGACCAATCTTTCCTGAATATGTCCCCATTTATCCTTTTTTGAATAGGAATGTTATTTTATGTCATTGAATATTAGAAGTATGCAGTTTGCCTTTTGATTTTAAAGGAGACTTTGAACTTTTGTACTGTGTCAGGACTACTGACGTAGTCTATGAAGACTTTTAAAGTTGGACTGAATATGTATGGTTTGCATAATGAGATAGCAACGAACCTGTGGAAGCCAGGAGCATAATGTTAAGGTTTGAAATTTGAGTCGTCTTCTACAGATTCATGTATTTGACTCTTTAGTTGTTTGGGAAGGTCATGAAACCTTTAAGAGATGGAGGTTTGCTGGAAACAGGCAGTCACAGTGGGTGGGCCTTGATTAGTCCCACCCTACTTCCAGGAGAGATCTGCTCCCACAGTTGGTAGTTTTGCAGCTCTCAGCCTCCATTGAAGGATGTGACTTACCCCACCTCCAGCTTCCACTATGAAAGACTGTATCTCCCCGCTGGAACCATAAGCTAAATTAATCTCCCTTAAGAAAAAATTCCTAATGGATTTTTAGATCAAAGGACAAAAGACCATAATTTCAATGCAGAAGCATTAAAATTATAAAATGAAAACACTTTAGGATATAAGTATAGACAAGAATTTCTCAATAGAACCTTAGTAATATAGGTATATTATTTAAGAACTGAAAAATGTGATCACATGTAAGTAAAAAGCTCTGTGCAGTAAAAAAAAAAAAAAAAAAAAAACTGCCAGTAAAGGGAATGGTCAGACCACAAGGTAGGAGAACATCTTTGCTTGCTACACATCAAGTAAAAGCATTAATATCTAGAATGCACTTCAAAAATGAGACACCAAACACTCTGCTTAAAAAAAATGAGCCCCACACTAATAGGGAGCCCAAGAAAATGCTTCCGGCTATGCCCACTGAGTTCTTACCTCTCACTAGGGTGGAGGACTCAGAGGGAAGTTTAGCATTCACACAAAAGGATGCTTCAGCAGATGAGAGGGAGGAAGGGGAGGCACTGGGAGATGGGAAGAGAAGGAGGGGGTGAAAAGAAGGATAAAAGAGAAGGTGCATGCAAGGGAGGAATGGGGAAGGGAGGAAGGAAGGAGAGGACAGGGGTACTGATTGAACTTGTATGAGTGGGAAAAAAATAAAATGTGGGAGAAGAAAAGATTGTAGAAGTTAAGAAAAATTCTTCAAGAGAAAGTATGATAACCAGAAATCTTGATATATATTAAGAAATAATTGACTAAACCATAAAAGTGCACTACCATACTAATATTCGCCCTCCGTCTACTTAACCTGACTTAACTGATATACTAACAGCCTCATCTAGGAAATAATACTAACAACAGACAAATGAACCCAACTACAAGGCAAGCACTAGTAACAACTGCCTGAGAGTAGTAATACCAACTAAATCAGTTCGGTCAAAAACACACAGAAATTGAAAGTTCTTAAGAGACAAAACGACAATGCCCATGTCAAAGTGCAGATCCATGAGAAATAAAACCCACGAAGACAAATCTCCCACCGAAAGAATTAACCCCATAATGATGGATTCCAACCAGAACAAATTCACAGATAATAGCCAAGAAAGCCAAACCCAAGATGAGGACTTTCAAAGTATGATCATTACCATGAAAGAGGAAATCCGGGAGGAGTTATACAACCGCATAAACCACTTTGAACAAGAACACAATAGACACTTGAAGGAGTTGAGAAAAACAGTTCAAGAAACAAAAGTAGGCATAGAGCAGTTAAAACAGTCTCAGGCAGAGTTTAAAATTGAACTAAAAGACAAGTTATCTTCAACCCAAAACTCAACAGATAGTCTTATCAGCAGAACTAACGAAGCAGAAAATAGAATTTCAGATCTTGAAGACAAAGTGGGAGAATTAACCAACTCAATGGAAGAGGTTGTTAAAACCAAAAAGATTCTTGAGAGGAATATTCAAGAGATATCGGACACCCTAAAGAAGCCTAACAAGCGTATTCTTGGAATACCAGAGCAAGAATCACAAAATACCACACCTGAGGAAATTTTTCAAACTATTATCAAGGAAAACTTCCCTCAGCTGAAGAATGAGAGGCCCATCCAAATACGAGAAGCATATCTCATTCCAAACAGATATGACCAAAATAGAAAATCACCACGGCAAATAATAGGCAAAACACTCCGCATTCAAGACAAAGAAAAGGTGCTGAGAGCTCCAAGGAAAAAAAAAAAAAAAACCAAGTCACTTTTAAAGGTAAACCTATTAAAATAACAAATGATTTCTCAATGGAAACAGTAAAAGCAAGAAGAACTTGGAGAGATGTACTTCAAGTATTAAATGAGCAAAAATATCAACCCAGACTGATATACCCAGCAAAACTATCCGTCATGATTGAGGGAGAAAGAAAAGTTTTCCAGCATAAAGACAACTTGAAGGTTTACATGTCTACCAAACCAGGCCTTCAAAAAATGCTAGAAATGATACTCAAGCTTGAAGAAAAAAACAAGCATATCCAGAAGAACAGAAGGGAAGTATAATACCACCAAAACCTAAATGTCAAACAATATGCTTACAAAAGCCACTAAACATAAAAAATGTCCAGAATTAAAAATAACTTCTCCATTATAACATTAAATGTCAATGGTATTAACTCACCAATCAAGAGACACAGATTACAAACTTGGATTAAAAACTACAACCCATCAATCTGCTGCCTTCAGGAAACTCATCTCACCACAAAAGATAGGCACATCCTAAAAATAAAAGGCTGGTCAACAATTCTGCAAGCTAATGGAACCAGGAAACAGGCAGGGGTAGCCATTATGCTATCAGACAAAGTGGACTTCAAACCAAAAAAAAATCATAAGAGACACAGATGGATACTACATTTTAGTCACAGGTACAATTCACCAGGAAGACTTCACAATACTGAACATATATGCACCTAATACGGGCCTCTCCACATTCATTAAGCAAACCCTACAGCATCTAAAGCGAGAAATCAACCCCCAAACAATAATTCTTGGAGATTTCAACACTTCCCTCTCAACATGGGATAGATCAACAGGCCAAAAGCTTAACAGAGACACTTTGGAACTCAACCAAACCCTTAAAGAAATGGACCTTACAGATCTCTATCAAACTTTTCATCCACGCACCAAAGAATATACATTTTTCTCAGAAGCACACGGAACTTTCTCCAAAATAGATCACATATTGGGCCACAAAACAAATCTCCACATATACAGGAAAGTTGAAATTCTAGCCTGCGCCCTATCAGACAACCATGGTCTAAAGTTTGACATCCACAACAGAATAAACAACAGAAAATATAATAACTCCTGGAAACTTAACACTATGATGCTGAATGAGAATTGGATTCAGGAAGAAATTAAAAAGGAAATTCAAGATTTCCTGAAAGTGAATGATAATGAAAATACAACTTATTAAAATCTTTGGGACACATTGAAAGCTGTCCTAAAATGTAAGTTTATAGCTCTTAATGCCTATCAAAAAATGCCTAATCAAAAAAATGGAAGCATCAGAAATAAAAAACTTAACAATGCAGATTAAAGCTTTAGAGACACTATACCTATCTGATCCCAAAAGCAGTAGAAGAGAGGAGATTAGCAAAATAAGGGGAGAAATATCTGAAATTGAGATTAGGAAATGATACATGGAATCAACCAGTCAAAAAGCTGGTTCTTTGAAAAAAAAATCAATAAGATTGATACACTCCTAGCTAAATTAACCAAAAGCAAGAGAAAAAAAAACACAAATTAACAAAATTAGAAATGAAAATGGATTTATCACTAAAGATACCCAAGAAATTCAGAATATTATAACGTCATATTTCACCAACTTATACTCTGTGAAATTTGACAACACAAAAGAAATGAATGAATTCCTAAGTAAGCACAACTTACCGACATTGAATCAGGAAGTTGTGAATTATGTAAATAGTCCTATAACATATGAGGAAATCAATGAAGTAATCTCAAATCTTCCCACCAAGAAATGTCCTGGGCCAGACTGATTCAGCACAGAGTTCTAGCAGACATTTAAGGAGCTAATAACACCAAAACTCCTTAAACTGTTCCATCAAATAGCAAAGGAAGGAACACTACCAGATTCTTTCTATGAAGCTAATATCGTCTTAATCCCAAAACCTAATAAAGATACACTTAAAAAAGAAAACTGTAGGCTAATCTCTTTGATAAGATGCAAAGATTCTCAACAAAATCTTAGCAAATCAGATTCAAAAACATATCAAAAAGATCATTCACAGGGATCAAGTAGGCTTTATCCCAGGCACACAAGGTTGGTTCAACCTACGCAAATCAATAAACGTAATCCACCATATAAACCAGTCTAAAATCCAAGACCACATGATACTCTCGATAGATGCAGAAAAAGCTTTTGACAAGATCCAACAGCCTTTCATGATAAAAACCCTAGAGACAGTTGGAATGGAAGGAACCTTTGTCAATATAATAAAAACTGTCTGCAACAAGCCCACAGCAAGGATTATACTCAATGGGGAAAAACTCGAAGCATTCCCGCTTCGATCAGGAACTAAACAAGGCTGTCCACTTTCACCACTTCTCTTCAATATTGTACTTGAAGTCTTAGCTGAAGCCATAAGACAAGAAAGGGAGATAAAAGGGATTCAAATCAGAAAGGAAGAAGTCAAGTTATCTCTATTTGCTGATGACATGTTTTTATACCTCAGTGATCCCAAAAACTCCACCAGGAAACTCCTGGAACTAATACAGAAGTTCAGCAGGGTAGCAGGATACAAAACAAACATAGAAAATCAGTGGCCTTCCTATATGCCCAGAATGAAAGAAGCGAAAAAGCCTAGAGAGAAACAATCCCATTTACTATAGCCCCTAAAAAAATGAAATACCTTGGAATAAAACTAACCAAGGAAGTAAGAGACTTTTACAATGAAAACTTTAAAACCCTGAAGAAAGAAACTGCAGAAGACACCAGAAGGTGGAAAGACCTGCCATGTTCCTGGATTGGCAGAATCAATATCATAAAAATGATCATCCTACCAAAGACAATATACAGATTCAATGCTATACCAATTAAAATCCCAAAGCAGTTCTTTAAAGAAGTTGAACAAACAATCTCAGCGTCCATATGTAGGCACAAAAGACCCGGGATAGCAAAAACAATCCTGAGTAACAAAAACACTGCTGGAGGTATCACCATACCAAACCTTAGTCTATACTACAAATCCATAGTTATAAAAACAGCCATGTTCATAGCGGCACTGTTTACAATAGCAAAGTCATGGAATCAACCTAAATGTCCAACAGTTGACGAGTGGATAAGGAAACTGTGGTACATCTATACAATGGAGTACTACTCAGCCATCAAAAATGATGAATTACTGGAATTTGCTGGGAAATGGATGTCATTAGAAAGAATTATATTAAGTGAAGTATCCCAAACCCAGAAAATTAAGCACCGTATGTACTCCCTAATAGGTGGCTCCTAGTACCAAACTCACCCAGCCCACATTGAGACACTCAAAAGTAAACCTATGTAACACAGTAATTGCAAGGATTATGAACAAGAGAGATGGGGTAGGAGGGCCACACCAGAAACAAGGAGAGAGGGGACCATGTTACAGCAGAGAAAATAGGCCTCCATCAGGTCTGCAAGTAAGTAATGAGAAACCTGGTTAAGTTCACAGATGTTCTTTCCTGATCTCACCAGAAGGGGAGGGCATATAGTCTAGCAGATAAAAAGTAATCATTTTGCAAATGGGTGATGGACCCCTCCCTCACTGAGGTTTCCTACTCTTATTACATCTACCCTTGAATGTGCTATTATAACAAGACTCCAGTTTAACAGCTTTTTGTCTCTGGCCCATACAGTGCCCAGAAGAATGGAGTGAAGGGCATTGCAGGAGCAGCAAAACTGCAAAAGAAAATCAACAAACCACAATCCAGAACTTCAGAGACTATATCAATCACATAGAACTAGGCCAGCCTAATCTCTCCCCATCCTGGAGCTCAGGGACATTTGCGGAAGAGGGGGCGGTAAGATTGTAAGAGCAAAAGGATGGGAGGAGCAACGATTTGCAAGATTCTCAACAATAGTTGGGGCCGAAGCAATCATAATGGGACTTTGCATGCCCTGCGCAATGTCCAGCGCACTGTTTCCCTCATAAAGTCTAGCATCTGTTAAGGGCACCGAGACCCCTGGAGGCAAGGGATTGACAGCCATAGTAGTGATCTTATGCTTAAGGGGAACAAGAGAAAGGGCTTATGGAAATGCCACTGGGTCCTTATATGTCATCGGAGAGGAGGACCCAGTGGAGAGTTAGGCGTACACAATAAAGGACTCTCTGGGAATTGGGGGGGAGGCACTGGGGGATGGGGAAGGAGAGCAGGGGTTTCGGGGGGAAGAGGGGGGAGGGAGGGAACTGGTAAAAAAATTTTAAAATGTATAATTAAATTTTTAATTAAAAAAAAAGTTAAAAAAAAAGTAAAAAAAAAAACAACAGCCTGGTACTGGCTCCAAAATAGACACACACACATCAATGGATAAGGGTTGAAGACCCAGATATAAGCCCACACAATTATAGCCATTTGATCTTTTACAAAGGGTCCCAAAATATTCAGTGGAAAAAGAACAGCATCTTCAACAAATGGTGCTGGCAAAACTGGATCTCCACATGGAGAAGGTTAAAACTGGACTCGTACTTGTCACCATGTACAAGAATCAATTCCAAATGGATCAAGGACCTCAATATAAGGCTAGAGACTATAAAAACCTTAGTTGAAAGGGTAGTGAACTCCCTGAAACTGATTGGACTAGGCCAACAGTTCCTAATCGGAAATCCAATAGCACAGTCAATACAACCAACACTTAATAGATGAGATCTTATGAAATGAAAGAGCTTCTGTTCAGATGAAGAGATTGTAACTGGAGCACAAAGGCAACCCACAGAATGGGAGAAAATCTTCACTTACCATGTATCAGATAGATCTCTATTATCCAGAATGCACAAAGAACTTAGAAAACTAAACACTAAGGAAAAAAATAGCCCAATTAAAAAATGGGCCTTGGAGCTTAAAAGAAACTTTAACAAGGACAAAATTAAAATCTCTAACAAATATCTTAAAAAATGCTCCACTTCTTTAGCCATCAGGGAAATGCAAATCAAAACCTCCCTGAGATATCATCTCACCCTGGTCAGGATGGCAAAAATCCACAATACAAACAACAACAAGTGCTGGAGAGGATGTGGAGAGAGGGGAACTCTGCTACATTGCTGGTGGGAATGCAGGCTCATACAGCCATTCTGGCGAGCCGTCTGGAGATTCTTTTTTTTTTTTTTTTTTTACTTTTTTTATTATTATTTCAGCTCATACAAACTTAATAGGTATACCAGTTCCCTCCCTCCCTCCTCCCCCCCCGAACCCCCTGCTCCCCCTCCCCTCACCCCTCCCGCCCCATCCCCCCATGCCTCCCGCCCCGATTCCCAGAGTCCTTTCTTGTGCATGCCTGACTCTCCTCTGGGCCTTCCTCTCTGATGACATACAAGGACCCAGTGGCATTTCCCTGAACCCCTTCCTGTGTTCCCCTTAAGCATAGGAACACTACTGTGGCTGTCAATCCCTTGCCTCCAAGGATCTTGGTGCCTTTAGCAGATGCTAGACTTTGTGAGGTCAATAGTGTGTTGGACATTGCGCTGGGCATACAATGTCCACTTATGATTGCTTCAGCCCTAACTTGTGTGGAGTATCTTGCAAATCATTGCTCCTCCCATGCTTTTGCTCTTACACTCTTACCGCCCCCTCTTCCGCAAATGTCCCTGAGCTTCAGGATGGGGAGAGATTAGTCTGGCCTAGTTCTAGGTGGTTGATATAGAGTCTCTGAAGTTCTGGATTGTGGTTCGTTGATTTTCTTTTGCAATTTTGTTGTTCCTGTAATGCCCTTCACTCCATCGTGATGGGCACTGTATGTCACCCCCTGGCCAGAGACAGAAAGCTGTTAAACTGGAGTCTTATTATAAGAGCACATTCAGGGGTAGATGTAATACTTATACCCTAAATTGGAATCACAGGGTCATATGGCCTTAGGCAATGGGAGGGGTCAATCACCCATTTGCAAAATGGTTACTTTTTAATCTGCCGGAATATATGCCCTCCCCTTCTGGTGAGTACATACCCCCTTAGTTGTAAATGATCAGGAATGAATTGTGAACTTAACTAGGTGTCACATTACTTTCTTGCAGTCCTTGATGGAGGCCTATTTTCTCTACTGTAACATGGTCACTTCTCTCCTTGTTTCTGGTGTGGCCCTCCAACCCCATCCCTCCTGTTCATAATTCTTGCAATTACTGTAGGTAATACATAGATTTACCTATGAGTGTCTCAAGATGGGCTGGGTAGGTTTGGTACTAGGATCCACCTATTAGGGAGTACATACAGCGCTTAATTTTCTGGGTCTGGGATACTTCACTTAATATAATTGTTTCTAATGACATCCATTTCCCAGCAAATTCCAGTAATTCATCATTTTTGATGGCTGAGTAGTACTCCATTGTATAGATGTACCACAGTTTCCTTATCCACTCGTCAACTGTTGGACACTTGGGTTGATTCCATGTCTTTGCTATTGTAAACATTGCTGCTATGAACATGGTCGTGCTTGTGCTATCGAGGCAAACCTCTGCTGCATGGGGGATTATTCCCAAAAGTGGAATCGCAGGGTCATATGGCATTTCAATCTTTCAGATTCTTAAAGAAATTAAGGATTGAAATGCCATAGTACCAAACTCACCCAGCCCACATTGAGACACTCAAGGGTAAACCTATGTAATACGGTAATTGCAAGGATTGTGAACAGGAGGGTTGGGGTTGGAGGGCCACACCAGACACAAGGAGAGAGGGGACCATAGCAGAGAAAAACGACCTCCAAGGAATGCAAGTAAGTAATGTGACACCTGGTTAAGTTCACAGACGTTCGTTCCTGATCATGTACAACTGAGGGGGTATGATCTTACCAGAAGGGGAGGGCATATAGTCTGGCAGATGAAAAGAGATCATTTGCAAATGGATGACTGATCCCTCCCTCACCGAGGTTTCCTGCTTTTATTACATCTACCCTTCAATGTGCTATTATAACAAGACTTCAGTTTTACAGTTTTTTTGTCTCTAGCCAGGGGGTGACATACAGTGCCCATCACGATGGAGTGAAGGGCATTGCAGGAGCAGCAAAACTGCAAAAGAAAATCAACAAACCACAATCTAGAACTTCAGAGACTCTATATCATCCACATAGAACTAAGCCAGCCTAATCTCTCCCCTTCCTGAAGCTCAGGGACATTTGCAGAAGAGGGGGCGGTAAGACTGTAAGAGCAAAAGGATGGGGGGGAGCAATGATTTGAAGAGTATCCACACTAGATAGGTCTGAAGCAATCATAATAGGACTTTGCATGCCCTGCGCCATGTCCGTCACACTACTGACCTCACAAAGTCTAACATCGGCTAAAGGCACCAAGATCCTTGGAGGCAAGGGGTTGACAGCCACAGTAGTGTTCCTTTGCTTAAGGGGAACACGAGAAAGGGTTCAGGGAAATGCCACTTGGGTCCTTGTACGTCATCGGAAAGGAGGACCAAGAGGAGAGTTAGGCATACACAATAAAGGACTCTCTGGAAATTGGGGGGGAGGCACTGGGAGATGGGGAGGGAGGGAGGGGGAGCAGGGGGTTCAGGGGAAGGAGGAGGGGGGAGGGAACTGGTCTACTTATTAAGTTTGTATGAGCGGAAATAATAATAAAAAATGTTAAAAAAAATGCTCCACATCCTTAGCCATCAGGGAAATGCAAATCAAAACTTCCCTGAGATATCATCTCACTCCAGTCAGAATGGCAAAAATCCACAATACAAACAACAACAAATGCTGGAGAGGATGTGGAGAGAGAGGAACTCTCCTACATTGCTGGTGGGAATGCAGGCTCATACAGCCACTCTGGGGAGCCATCTGACAATTCTTAAAGAAATTAAAGATTGAAATGCCATATGACCCAGCTTTTGGGAATAACCCTCCATACAACAAAAATTCACCTCGATAGCACAAGCACGACCATGTTCATAGCAGCACTCTTTACAATAGCAAGGTCATGGAATCAACCCTGTCCAACAGTTGACGAGTGGATAAGGAAAATGCGGTACATTTATACAATGGAATACTACTCCACAATCAAAAATGATGAATTAATGAAATCTGCTGGGAAATGGATGGAATTAGAAAAAATTATATTGAGTGAAGTATCCCAGACACAGAAAATTAAGTGCTGTATGTACTCCCTAATAGGTGGATCCTAGTACCAAATCCACTTAGAGACACATTCAAAGATAAATCCTGTAATACCTACAGTAATTGCAAAGATTATAAACAGGAGAGAAAGGAAAGGAGGGCTCCACCAGAAACAAGGAGAGAGGGGATCATGTTACAGCAGAGATAATAGGCCACCATCAAGGACTGCAAGTAAGTAATGAGACATCTGGTTAGGCTCACAGACTGTCCTTCCTGGTCACTTGCAACTGATGGGGTATGATCTTACCAGAAAGGGAGATCATACAGTCTGGCAGATAGTAGGTAACCATTTTCCAATGGGAGACTGACCCACCCCTCACCGCAGTCTCCTACTCTTATTCCATCTACCTGTGAATCTATTCTTATAATAAGACTTTTTTTTAACAGCTTTTTATCTCTGGCCAGGGGGTGACATCCAGTACCCATCAGGATGGAGCCAAGAGCATTGCAGGAACAGCAAAACTGAAAAAAATCAACAAACCATAATTCAGAAGATCAGAGACTCTGTATCAACCACCTGGAATCAGGCCTGCTTACTCTCTCCCCATCCTGAAGCTCAGGGAAATTTGTGGAAGAGAAGGCAGTAAGATTGTAAGAGCCCAAGGATGGGAGGAGTCATGATATGTAAGATATTCCACACAAGTTAGGGCTGAAGCAATTATAATAGGACTTTGCATGACTTGCACTATGTCCAACACATTATTGACCCCACAAAGTCTAGCATGGACTAAAGGCACTAGGATCCTTAGAAGCAAGGGATTAACAGTCACAATAGTGTTCCTATATTTAAGGAGAACAAAAGAAAGAGTTCTAGGAAATGCCACTAAGTCCTTACACCTCATCAGAAAGGAGGACCCAGAGGAAAGTTTGATATACACATTAAAGGATGCTTCAGAGATGGGGGGAGGGGCACTGGGAGAAAGAGAGGGAGGGGGGAAAGGAAAGGGAAAAGGGAGAAGGGAGCAGGGAGGTCCAGGGAGTGGTGGAGGGAGCGGACAGGGGTACCTATTACATGAGAGGAAAAATAAATAAATAAATAAAACGAAAAAAAATAAAACACAATGGAGTAACAACTACAAAAAAAAGAAAAATTGAAAATAACGATCTCTAAAACTAAAATAAAAGAGATTGTAGGGGCTTGCAGAACGGCTCGTCAGGTAAAAGTGCCTGTTTGCAAACCCGGAGGCCTCAGTTCAGTTCCTGGAAACCCACATGGTGGAAGAAGAGAAATGACTTCTGAATATTTTCCTCTGATCTCCACCCTTGTACCATGGCATGCATAAGTTCTCTCTCTCTCTCTCTCTCTCTCTCTCTCTCTCTCTCTCTCTCTCTCTCTCTCTCTCTCGTCTCTCTTTCGAATAAATACTTTTTTAAAAAAGTAACTTAAAAAATGAACAAGTGAACTGACCAGAGCGTTCTCAAGAAAAATAGTACAAATTGACAACAGATATTGTTTAAAGTGTTCATCATCCTTAAAAATTAACGAAATGCAAACTTAAAACACTTTGTCCCATTTCACCAAGAAAGCCAATAATAACAAATGCTGGTTGGTGAAAGTGTGGAGACAGGACACCTTATTCACAGTTGGTGGAGGTGCAGGCTGTTGCAGTACCTAGTGAAAGTCATGAGGAGGTGTAGCAAAAAACTAAAAATAGAATCATCAAATGATCCATTTATACCACTCCAGGACATATACCTAAAGGACTGTATAATCCATTACAGAGATACTTGCACCTGCCTGTTTATTGCTTCTCTGATGAGAATAGTCAGGAAATGAAATCAGTCTATCTGTCCACCAACACAGGAATAGAAAATGTGATTTATACCGTTGTGTGATATTTTTCCTCTGGGCATGATGGATCATCTTGGACTTTGTCCCCAGTCTAATCCAAGGAGTCTGATATGTAGCTATTTTAAACAAGTTAGTCTGCAGAAGGCTCAGAAATTAAGAACTGAATCTTAATATTAGGAAGTTTCTGAAACACATGAGATGTGTATGGGGGGGGAGTTCTTTCCAAGGTAAGAAAGCAGTAAGTAACTGCTAGAGTGAGGGATCTTCTTGGGCACTCAGTCAGTCTGGATGAGATGCTTAGTAGTGCAGAAGTCTGAAGGAGACTCTCCTATGAGGAAGTCATGCAGGGCTTCAGAGTTGCAGTTTCCACAAGTTGTGCCCTGGCAGGGATGGGCTATTTATTCATGTAGCCGTCCTTGTGTGGTAACTGAGATAAATAAACTCATTGGTTCAGCAAGTTAGACTTTGTTGTAGTCATACGTTGTTGCTATTGGGCTCTCATCCACAGTAAAGAAGTGTTAATGCAACATCTTCCAAGGTAAAGTATCACAGGACACTTGGTCAGTGGGATTACGGGTTTATGAGGAGTATTCGAAATAAGCCCAAAGAGCAGTCAAGGATGATTCCTGGTGTCACTTTTCAGTCTCCTCCTCTGGCACACACACTCAAGTAACCCTTTTGTACACTCCCCAACACACACAAGGAAAAAAAATTAAAAATTTAAAAAACATAAATGCTGTGTTAGTGAGCTTCTGCAAAGTGTTCAATACTGGAGAACATTTCACAGGAAGTATGAATGTTAAGGCAATGCAGATGTAAGACACTCTATTTGTCCCACAGTTGAATAGTCCCTTCTCAGTCAGCTTAACATTTATGTATGCTGCATGTATTTCAGCTCTGCTAAAAATGGACATTATCTGCCTAACGTTGTGCTCTACTGACAGTCAGGTACAGCTAAGGAAAGACAATGAGACTGTTCACTGCCAGTCCAGAGCCTTTCAGATCCAGGTCTCACAGAAGCCAAGTAGGACAGATGGAGAGGCAACAGTTGAAGTTACGTTCACATGTCACCACAGGGCCAGCTGCACCCAGAGAATCAGCCTGAGCAATAGGCAGGTGTAGCAGGAGAGAGCAAGGCTTCATTCCTCCTTAGCTCTGGGCGCCACCAAGAAACTGAGCCTGCCACCGTGCATCTGCTCAGGATGGGTGGACTCATTGGCTGGACTTCTGGACTCTGTAACACTCACATCCTAACAAAATATTCCCACTTAGGTGTCGCTACACCAGCAAGAATTTTGTTTCTCCATACCTCAATTCATTAGTCACTGTATCTCTTCCATGTGGAAAAACTTTGTCAGTTCAAATGAGGGTCCTAAAATCCCCAACAAGACCGTCTCAACCTGATCTCCAAGGTCATCAACACTCAGGACCACAAGGGAAAAAAGGAGAAAGAAAGACATCTCAGGCCAAATGCCTACCATTGATCGCTGCCTGATGAATCAAAGCCAACGTCCCACTCCTAGCAGAAGGAATTCTGTTTCTGGTGCAGAAACATTGGGCATTGGCTAAAAGTCTGTCTGAATCTGAGGTGTTACTCCCCACACAAAAGCATGCCCAATATGTAGCCAATGGTTTTGGGATGGGGCCATCCACTGCTGTGTCCACAATGTGACCGATAGAGTATATAAGTCTTTGGAGAATTAAGTCTAATGCTGCACGTCCCTTTGTAGTGTTTTAAACCTGAAACTTTCTTTCTTAGGATTGGTGTTCTGTCCAATGCTGACCGGGTAAAGAAGGCTTGTGTTGTTTACTGGGCCCCGAGCACAGGCCAGCATCCCGATTCCCTGTAAGGGATTGCCGTCCTTCTCCGTCTTAGATCTGCACTCACTGGGCCAGTGTTTTCCTTTTTACATCTTCTACCTGAACCAGGAGGGTGAGATTTATTGCCATTAAAATTATTGTTAGAATTAGGTCTTTTTCCACCACGGCCTAAAGCTGGACATCCACAACACATCAAACAAGAGAAAATACACTAACTCCTGGAAACTTAACACTATGATGCTGAATGAGAACTGGATTCAGGAAGAAATTAAAAAGGAAATTCAAGATTTCCTGAAAGTGAATGATAACGAAAATACAACTTACCAAAATCTCTGGGACACAATGAAAGCTGTTCTAAGAGGTAAGTTCATAGCTCTTAATGCCCATGTCAAAAAAATGGAAACATCAGAAATAAACAACTTAACAATGCAGCTTAAAGCTTTAGAGAAACTAGAGCAATCTGATCCCAAAAGCAGTAGAAGAGAAGAGATTAGCAAAATAAGGGGAGAAATATCTGAAATCGAGACTAAGAAAACGATAGAAAAAATCAACCAATCAAAAAGCTGGTTCTTTGAAAAAATCAACAAGATTGATACACCCCTAGCTAAACTAACCAAAAGCAAGAGAGAGAAAACCCAAATTAACAAAATTAGAAATGAACATGGAGTTATCACTACTGATACCCAAGAAATCCAGAGAATTATAACATCATATTTCAAAAACTTATACTCTGTGAAGTTTGACAACACAAAAGAGATGGATGAATTTCTAAGTAAACACAACTTACCTAAATTGAATCAGGAAGTTGTGAATTATTTAAATAGTCCTATAACATATAAGGAAATTGAGGAAGTAATCTCGAATCTTCCCACTAAAAAATGTCCTGGACCAGATGGATTCAGCACAGAGTTCTACCAGACATTTAAGGAGTTAACACCAATACTCCTTAAACTGTTCCATCAAATAGCAAAGGAAGGAACACTACCAAATTCCTTCTATGAAGCTAATATCGTTTTAATCCCAAAACCTAATAAAGATTCACTTAAAAAAGAAAACTATAGGCCGATCTCCCTGATGAACACAGATGCAAAGATTCTCAACAAAGTCTTAGCAAATTGGATTCAAAAACATATCAAAAAGATCATTCACGGGGACCAAGTAGGCTTCATCCCTGGCACACAAGGTTGGTTCAACATACGCAAATCAATAAATGTAATTCATCATGTAAACCAGTCCAAAGTCCAAGACCACATGATACTCTCGATAGATGCAGAAAAAACTTTTGACAAGATCCAACAGCCTTTTATGATCAAAACGCTAGAGACAGTAGGAATGGAAGGAACCTTTATCAATATAATAAAAGCTGTATACAACAAGCCCACAGCAAGGATTATGCTCAATGGGGAACAATTGGAAGCATTCCCACTTCGATCAGGAACTAGACAAGGCTGTCCACTCTCACCACTTCTATTCAATATTGTACTTGAAGTCTTAGCTGAAGCCATAAGACAAGAAAGGGACATAAGAGGGATTCAAATCGGCAAGGAAGAAATCAAGCTATCCCTATTTGCAGATGACATGATCTTATACCTGAGGGATCCCAAAAACTCCACCAGGAAGCTCCTGGAACTAATTGAGAAGTTCAGCAGGGTGGCAGGAAACAAAGTAAATGTGCAAAAATCAGAGGCCTTCCTATATGCCCAGAATGAAAGAAGTGAAAAAGCCTTGAGAGAAACAAGCCCATTTACTATAGCCCCTAAAAAAATGAAATACCTTGGTATAAACCTAACCAAGGAGGTAAAAGACCTTTACAATGAGAACTTTAAAACCCTAAAGAAAGAAATTGCAGAAGACACCAGAAGGTGGAAAGACCTCCCTTGTTCCTGGATTGGCAGAATCAACATTGTAAAAATGACCATCCTACCAAAGGCAATATACAGATTCAATGCTATACCAATCAAAATCCCAAAGCAATTCTTCAAAGAAGTTGACCAAATAATCTCAAAGTTCATATGGAGGCACAAAAGACCCAGGATAGCAAAAACAATCCTGAGTAACAAAAACACAGCTGGAGGTATTACCATACCAAACCTAAGTCTATACTACAAATCCATAGTTATAAAGACAGCCTGGTACTGGCTCCAAAATAGACACACAGATCAATGGATAAGGATTGAAGACCCAGATATAAGCCCACAAAGTTACAGCCATTTGGTCTTTGACAAAGGGGCCCAAAGAATCCAATGGAAAAAGAACAGCATCTTCAACAAATGGTGCTGGCAAAACTGGATCTCCACATGCAGAAGATTAAAGCTGGACCCGTACTTGTCACCATGTACAAGACTTAATTCCAAATGGATCAAGGACCTTGATATCAGGCCAGAAACTTTAAAAACCATAGTTGAAAGGATAGGGAACTCCCTCGAGCTGATTGGGCTAGGCCAACACTTCCTAAACAGACATCCAATGGCACAATCACTGCTACCAACTCTCAACAGTTGGGATCTTGTGAAATTAAAGAGCTTCTGTTCAGATAAAGAGATTGTCACACGAGCTCAAAGGCAACCCACAGAATGGGAGAAAATCTTCACTAACCACATATCTGACAGAGCTCTACTGTCCAGAGTGCACAAAGAACTTAGAAAATTAAACTCCAAGGAAAACACTGGCCCAATTAAAAAATGGGCCCTGGAACTTCAAAGAAACTTTACCAGGGATGAAATTAAAATGTCTAACAATTATCTTAAAAAATGCTCCACTTCCTTCGCCATCAGGGAAATGCAAATCAAAACTTCCCTGAGATATCATCTCACCCCGGTCAGGATGGCAAAAATCCACAATACAAACAACGACAAATGCTGGAGAGGATGTGGAGAGAGGGGAACTCTCCTACATTGTTGGTGGGAATGCAGGCTCATACAGCCATCTGGCGAGCCGTCTGGAGATTCTTAAAGAAATTAAAGATTGAAATGCCGTATGACCTTGCTATCCCACTTTTGGGAATAACCCCCCATGCAGCAGAGGTTCGCCTTGATAGCACAAGCTCGACCATGTTCATAGCAGCACTGTTTACAATAGCAAAGTCATGGAATCAACCTAAATGTCCAACAGTTGACGAGTGGATAAGGAAACTGTGGTACATCTATACAATGGAGTACTACTCAGCCATCAAAAATGATGAATTACTGGAATTTGCTGGGAAATGGATGTCATTAGAAAGAATTATATTAAGTGAAGTATCCCAAACCCAGAAAATTAAGCGCCGTATGTACTCCCTAATAGGTGGCGCCTAGTACCAAACTCACCCAGCCCACATTGAGACACTCAAAAGTAAACCTATGTAACACAGTAATTGCAAGGATTATGAACAAGAGAGATGGGTTAGGAGGGCCACACCAGAAACAAGAAGAGAGGAGACCATGTTACAGCAGAGAAAATAGGCCTCCATCAAGGTCTGCAAGTAAGTAATGAGAAACCTGGTTAAGTTCACAGACGTTCTTTCCTGATCTCACCAGAAGGGGAGGGCATATAGTCTAGCAGATAAAAAGTAATCATTTTGCAAATGGGTGATGGACCCCTCCCTCAGTGAGGTTTCCTACTCTTATTACATCTACCCTTGAATGTGCTATTACAACAAGACTCCAGTTTAACAGCTTTTTGTCTCTGGCCAGGGGGTGACATACAGTGCCCAGCAGAATGGAGTGAAGGGAATTGCAGGAGCAGCAAAACTGCAAAAGAAAATCAACAAACCACAATCCAGAACTTCAGAGACTCTATATCAATCACATAGAACTAGGACAGCCTAATCTCTCCCCATCCTGGAGCTCAGGGACATTTGCGGAAGAGGGGGCGGTAGGATTGTAAGAGCAAAAGGATGGGAGGAGCAACGATTTGCAAGATTCTCAACAATAGTTGGGGCCAAAGCAATCATAATGGGACTTTGCATGCCCTGCGCAATGTCCAGTGCACTGTTGCCCTCATAAAGTCTAGCATCTGTTAAGGGCACCGAGACCCCTGGAGGCAAGGGATTGACAGCCATAGTAGTGATCTTATGCTTAAGGGGAACAAGAGAAAGGGCTTATGGAAATGCCACTGGGTCCTTATATGTCATCGGAGAGGAGGACCCAGTGGAGAGTTAGGCGTACACAATAAAGGACTCTCTGGGAATTGGGGGGAGGCACTGGGGGAAGGGGAGGGGGAGGAAGGGGGAGGGAGGGAACTGGTAAAAAATTTTAAAATGTATAATTAAATTTTTAATAAAAAAAAGAATTAGGTCTTTTTCTGTAATCTCCATGTAGATGCCCCAATTTTCCACAAACGCCTTTGTTAGTGACACTGCAAGCAAATTAGTTTGGTAAGAACTGGAGCCAACATCGGCACATGCCTTGCTATGTCCTGCCAGTGAGCCAGAGTCCTTCATTGTCTTTAAAGCTTGCTGGCAATCTGAGTTGGCATTCTCAAAAGCCAGGCTCCTTAGAAGAGCTTCTCTTGCTTCCTTTCGTGAGATGGCCTTTTCTACTGCCATTGACAGTCAACTAATAAAATCAGTGTAGGCTCATTAAGGAGTCATTTCTCCCTTTGAGGAACTTTATCCCAAGCTCTTAAACAACATTCCCTAGCCTGAGTCATTGCTTGGTCGTCATACTGTAATTGTCTCTGTACTCCTGTCCATTGTCCTCGTCCTGTCAACTGTTCTTCAGTAATTAAAATATTGTTATTCTGGTTATGGCGTGCTCTTCTACTAGCTTTTTCTGCCCACCAAATTTTAAATTGTAATATTTACAACCTTCTAATAGCATGCCCATTATAGTGTCCCACCATGGGGTGTCCACCTCTGTTCAGAGGTAATAGTATATAAAAGCCCTTGGCAATATGGGAGTGCATGCCACATTGTTTAATTGCAGCCTTTAAATCTTTTAGGATTTTAAATGTTAGGTTATCATGGTTGAAAACATATTGATCTCCTTGTTGGGTTATCACTACAGGGTAGGCCTGCACTCTGGGAGGAAATAATAATTCATCATCTTCGTCTTCTGTATCAAGATGATGAAATCCGGGTGGAGGAGCAGTAGGAGGAGGTCTATAGTCATGTAGCATTCAAGCCCTTCAATCCTCTTACTTATCTCATTAACAGCGGCAAGCAATTCTTCATACTTAGGATGTTTCTGTGGTTGTTCCTGTTGCATTTCCTCAACTTCATCCTTAGTACCCTCATATTCCGACCCTGAACTAGACCTCTCTTCTGTTTTTGGGATCTCTGTTTTAATACGTTGTGGTGATGGAGGCAGGGGTCTGGAAACAATCTCATCTAAAGATTGATATGTCCTCCCCGCCTTTCTTTTAGACTCTTCCAACTCTGAGTGAAAAGCCTTTAACACCTCAGATACACGGTTGCATAAAGCCCATATTTTTCTTTCAATAATCTCACCATTCTGATGAACTCTTCCTAGAGTCTTCATGATTTGTCTCCATACCTCATACTGTTTTTCTACTGAGGGAAAGTTTCTTATTACTCTGCTGCTCAATAATGTCGAAGGTCTCACTTACTCAGAGTGTCGCTCCCCTTTGATCCTCTTCCCAGGCAGAGGAGTTTCAGCCACCACAACCTGGATCCTGCTCACTGTGCCAATTGTCTGAGATGGAGTCACAAGGAATCACAGAAGCTGAATTGAAAGTAAACGGCATAGTGGGCAACAGTGCCAAAAACTGAGGTTCCTTCTGTGGATTCAGCCTATTTTATTCAGTTTTCAGACAGGAAAAAAAGTCAAAGAATAACTCGGAAAGGGCAAAAAGCCAACTGTGTCAGCATTGCTTCTGCCATGGGTGCAAACTTGTTTGTAATTTCGGATACGCACTGGTTGATCCTGCATGCAAGGTGTTAATCAGCATGCGCTCACGGGTTAGTCATCTGTGCTCGAGACACTTAGGTTCACAAGTTTGCTGTTGAACGGATTACAGGAGCATGTTTCAAAGATCTGTGAGTCCGCTTTTAGCCAGTTAAGGAACAATTTTGATTCTTTTCCCAACAAACGGGGTCACTGGAAAAGTAGTCTGTGCACAGGGTTACTCAGGCTGACACTTGCTGACATCCCACTCCAATTAGGACCTTGCACACTCAGTTTCTACAATGAGATAGCCCAGGTTCCTTTGCCCCCTCAAGGACATGGAGATTTCTGGAGAAATCTGGGTAATCAGAATAGTGGTGGACCACCAGATTTCTTTTTTGGTTGACATTGGGGCATCTTTCTTCCATCCTAACCTCTTGGTCAGAACCATCTGTGTGCTTCCTAACATGATTATGTTGGGTCTTGAAAGCCCCTCTCTTCCCCTGAATCACTCATCCCACACCCTGCAAATTTAGAACAGGAACTTTTTCATGCTCTTTCCTCATCAAGCCCAAATGCCTCTTGTTTCTTATGAACTGGGACTTACTTATAAAACTCAGGGTCACCTTATATCTCCCCTCTTATAACTCTAAAGCCATTTTTTTTCACTTCACCCTGGATCCTGATTAAACCTCTTACCCTCCCCCACTACCTGATAATCCACTTGTTTGGAACATAGATACCCCATTACCACCAAATGCTATTCCCTTTTAAAGTTCAATTGAAAGACCCTCACTCCTATGTCACCTAGGCCAATACCCTCTGCCTCTAATTGCCCGGGGGTACAACCCATCATGTCCTATCTTCTCCAGTCTATCCTGTTTATTGCCATTAACTCCTCTCACAGTTACCCTACCATAGGAGTCAAAAACCTAATGACACCCACTGCCTCAATTATCTTTGAAAAATAAACTCACCATCATCCATACAACCCCAGTCATCTCTAATCCCTATGGCTTCCTGTCATTGTTCCCTCTGACGATACCTTCTACTCTATCTTAGACATCAAAGACATTTCTTCACCATTTTCCTGTATTCAGACTACCAACGCCTCTTCCTTTCCTCTGGGAAAATGGACTGCCCACAAAGTTACTCAGGCTGACACTAAACCTAAGGGTTTGGAAATTGTTCTCACTTCTTTGGATAGGCCCTTCAGAAAGACTTTTCTGCTCTAAACTTAATTCCAAGCACATCCTACAATGTGTGGATGACCTTCTACTCTGTGGCCCTAGCAATGAGATAGGCCCAAAACACACAAATACCTTACTAAGTGATCTGGCATCCCAGGGACATTATGTGTCTCATAAAAAAGGCAGAAATCTGTAAATCCAGTGTCATCTATTTGGACTACATGTCTCCAAGGAAAATATACTGTTCCCCTGGAAAGAATCTTCACTGTCCTTGATTACCTGCTTCCCTCCACAAAGAAATTTTTCTATTCCTTATGTGTGTGTTTTCTTCTCCCTACATTTGGATCCCCAACTTTTCTATCATTGTCCAATCCTTCTATAATATCATCTAGGACCCCCCCAAAGGAACTCATCTTCTCACTTTTATCAATTATCCACTTCCATTAAAATTCTTTTAAAAAAAACTTTATTTATTTATTCATTTTTAGTGTGTGTGTGTGTGTGTGTGTGTGTGTGTGTGAGAAAGCACATGTGTCCATCCCTGTGAAGGGCCAAGGGTGACTTAGGGAATCATTCTGGATCTCTTCTACCTTCTTCTTGCTTTGTTCTGGGATTTCCCAAGCTGTCGCCATTTCCCCCTGGCATTTTTAAGTGGGACCTGGAATTCAAACTCAGGATCTTCTGCTTTCAAGGCAGAGTCTTTTTTTTTATTAATACATTTTTATTATTATTTCAGCTCATACAAACTTAATAGGTACACCAGTTCCCTCCCTCCCTCCTCCTCCCCCTGAACCCCCTGCTCCCCCTCCCCTCATCCCTCCCTCCCCATCCCCCAGTGCCTCCCGCCCCAATTCCCAGAGAGTCCTTTCTTGTGCATTCCAGGCAGAGTCTTAATCCCTGAGCCATATCTCTAGACTCAACATTCTTTTTTTGGTGAGGGTGTTATTATTTTATTTTTCTAGTTTTACAAACATATTGAGTGCTCATCCCTGCTTCCCTCCATCCCTTCTCCCTCCCATCCTTTTCCCTTCCCTTCATCAATCCATCCCACACCCTCCCACCTTCCTGTTTTTCTGCTTCTACAGACCCCAGAGTTCCTAAATATCGCCTGGCAAAGACTTCTACATATAACCTTTCCAACCCTCTTAAAACATTCTTCCTTTTCCTTTACTCAGACAAAAACCAGCTCTGGCGTCTTTTGTCAAAGGGAAGATAACACATAGGATACCATTTCCTGTTCCTTCAAATGCATAATACGATGCTATGTACCAAGGCTGGCCTACCTCCATCATGGCTGCTACTACTATCCTAATTTTGGAGGATAATAATCTTACTCTACACAGTCCATTTATTATGCTATCTGCAACCCTTTTAAAAATCTGGTAATTAATTGGTCTTTTCTGACTCTTTTGCTAACCCATACACAGCATGTTCGTACTAATCTGCCTGGATACCGATCTCTTCGATTCCCACACCTCATTGATGTTAATAAAGGTCAGTCTATGCTACTTCTGTCACATGTGGTTGTTTTTAGTCATGTCTAGTGCTGGGGCTTTAGAGATGCTACTAGGCCATCTGTCACACCTAGGAGTGTTCCTTTGCTGGTGGCTGTGGTTAGGATCCAGTCACCTTTGTAGCTAGAGCTGTTGCTAACCTTTTCCTGCAGCAAAGTTTCCCCAAGTTGCTGTTCTTGCCTTGTATGGATTTGAATGAAGACTGTACCTGGGGGTGTCTCATCCTCAGTGGTTATTGTTATAGAGTTAGACATTGGCTGTTCTCTATGCCAGGAAGTTCAGAATGCATCGAATATCATGAGTTTTTGCCACAAGCAGACTAAGTCCTCTTTGAAGCTTGACAAAGCCATTTCAGTGACAGCTATGGCCCCTTTATCTCTGTATCTCCTATAAGTAACCTTAATGAAACTCACAGGTTAAAAATACAGACATGAAAGCAGAAAAAGGTTTGTTGTGAAGAGAAAGGTGATCAGTGGAGTTGAAGGGTAACAAAGAGAGTAATAGAGTCGTCCTCATTATATACATTTATGTAGATGCCACAATGAAAAGGAAAGATCTTGAGTTTGGGGCCCAAGAGTGACAGTGAGGCAGCTTTTCTTTTTATTAAGGGATTTATTATTAAGAGAATTATTAAAGCCACAGGAAAACAGCATTATGGAGATTATGAGGAAAGTTCAGGTGCAAAATGGGTTCCCTTTCCATAGGCTTCAGAAGAAGGCAAGAGGTTACATGCCACATGGTTGTTTTTAGTTCATAGTACATGTTTGTTGTCAGACTTTCTCTGATTCTCCGGTTACAGAAAATGGAGAGGGCTCTTGAATTTCAAGGAGGAATGTATGACCTTGAGGATGTGGAAAAGAGAGTCCCATTTAGTTAATGTACATCAGTCATGCCAGTGATGTGTCTGTTGTTCTTGATTTCTTAGAATCTGGAATATTAGTGTCTTTACAGAGAATAAGATATGGGAGCAGAGAGAGAAGCACTGCATATGGCTATAAACTGAGAAAGTCTTGCCTGGGTCCTAATAGAAAACTATTCTATATATGCTAATAAAAACATTAGAATGGAGACTATTTCTTCTAAAATCTTAGGTAAGAAAACTCTTTTTTCCTACTTAATCTACTTGTCAGAATCAGAACTTTTCCTTAGCTAGACCAAGAAGACAAGAGAAACATATAAGAGGAATAAAAATTGGAAATTTTTTTCCAATTCTTTTTTTTTTTTTTTTTTTTTTTTTTTAGAGTCAAGACTGGTTTATTCCCATTGTCCTTAGCATACATTGTAGTTCAGGTGTCAGGATAGAAAGTCATAAATACTACCACACCAAGTCAGTAGACTCTTGAAGAATCAGCTACGAAACTTAGTTCTGCATACAGTAAGAATAGAGAAAGAGTAGAAACCGTGGTCCTCCGTGTCGGTGGGAGCCTGGAGAGAATGTAACGCTCGTGGACTGCTTGCTGAAGGTAAGTGTTTTGGGGCTCTGGGGAAGCTAGCGTGGAACAGCCTGCTGTGAGAGGCACTGTAAGACAGAAGGCACCTAAGCAATCGATGGAAAGGTAGTCACGGTCCACTACCAAGGCTCTCTGAACTCACGGGCAGCAAGCAGCAGTAAAATGGATGCAACCCTATCATTATGCAATACAGAATTGGTTTCCTGTCATGAACTTTACTCAAGTGTTGGCAGCAGAGAAACCATCACTTGATTACAGTAGCAATTCGCGAGCATAACCAAATCTAAACTATTCTTATATGCATTATTCCACATTAAAAGGCCTCATAAGTAAACTTTTGAATCTGATAAAAATGAACAGATAAACTTCAATAGCTTTAGTATATGTCAATAACAAACTTTCTGGCAAAGAATATAGAACAACTTTCCTATTCAAAATAGCTTAAAACTATATCTATGAATAAACATAACCAAGAAATTGATTCTATAAGGAAAACTTTAAGCTTCAAAAAAGTAATTGAAGAATAGCAAGTGATGGAGAGACTATCCATGCTCCTGAATTAGTGGATTAATATTATCAAAATGATCAATGTTCATAAAGGTAATCTACAAATTCAATGCAATTCTCATTAAATTCCAACAATGTTCTTCACATAACTAATTAAACAATTTCAATGGAAACCCAAAAAAATCAGAAATAGCCAATGCAATTCTTAGCACAAAGAAATCAGTTGGAAGTACCACATTACCTGACTTCAAACTACACTATATACCAAATGACAAAGCAACATGGTATTAAAAGCAGAAGTGTAGATCCATAGAATATAATAGAGGACTTAGAGGTAAATCCATGAAGCTATGATGCTTCATATTTATCAGTATCAAAAGCATTCAATGAAAAAAGATAATCTGTTCTATAAACTGTATGGACAAACTGGATTTTTTATTAGCAGAAGAATGAACTTAAACTAATATTTCTTGCTCTGTATAAAATCAATTCTAAAGAATCAAAGGCATTAAATTAAATCCAGAAATGCTGAAACTGTTAAACAAAAACGCTTCAGGATACAGGTATAAACAAAAATTCCTCAATAGAACTTTAGCATTGGAATAAGACCTAAGAACTGACAGATGTGATCACATCAGAATAAAAACCTTCTACAGAGAAAAAAGAATGACCAACAGAGGGAATAGACAGCCTACAGATTGGAAGAATGTCATTGTCAGCTCTAATTTAGACAAGGCATTAAAATCTAAAACATACTTCAAAAATTAAGTACCAAACCCCCTGCTTAGTAAAAAAAAATGAGAAAGTGAACTGAACATACAGTTCTCAAGTAGTACAAATTACCAAATATATTGTTGGTGATGATATAGTATTCATCATCCCTAGTCATAAGAGAAATGCAAACATAAACTATCTTGTGATTTTATGGCACTCCAATTAGGATGGTCTTCACCAAGAAAACAAATGTTACGTGGTGAAGATATGGGAAAGGGGAAACTTATTCACTATTGGTTGGAGTATAAACTACTGCAGTAAAGTGCAGAGAATCAATGTGGAGGCTTACCAAAAATTGAAAATAGAATTATCAAATGGCCAACCAATACCATTCCAGGGTATGTACCCAAAGAACCATATATCTCACCACAGAGATACTTGCATATGCATACTTACTGCTGCTCTGATGAGAATATCAAGCAAATGGAATCAGCCTATATGCTCATTGTGAGAGCCTATGTGAAAAAGTTAAAGTTGCACACCGCCCCCTAGTTCTTTCTCTTCCAATTACTCTAGTGCTCTTACAATTACCGAAGAAGAATTTAGCAACCACAAACCCCTCAGATCCCTCAGCGCCAGCCCTAGGGGGAGCTGGGAAGTCTAGGTGTATATTCCCCAGTTCCTGCTTGTAAACAGCCCTAGGGAGGGTTGGGAAGGCTACTTGCAAATTCTTCAGTCCCTGCTTGCGAAAACCCTATAAAAACCCTAAAACCTCTTATTTTGAGGCCACTTACTCTTACTGCGCTGAGGGGGTGGGTGTCCCAGGCCTAGGCTTGAATTTTTAATAAAGACTCCTTGCAAATTGTATCGGTGGATGACTTTAGTGGGCTCCTTTGGACTTTGCAATCCAGGCATAACATATGGTGCGTTGTCCAGGAATCCCAGAGACCCCCTGAACCTCGTCCCAAAGGGTCTGAAAGCCGGCTGGTGAGTGCACTCTCTGTCTCTTTCTCTGTTTCTGTGTATTGTCTGTAATATGTTTGGAATTCCAGCCGAAGGAGGGCTCTGTGCTGGCTGGTAAGTTTTTCTGTCTCTGTCTTTTAAGTGTTTGTCTGAATCTTCAGACTTCCGTTCGGTATTTTGGAAACGGCAGCCAGAGGTGGCACCCACAGCTATGGCTGTGGGGCCTCAGGAGACATCTTGAGGTGCCTTCAGGTATCTGGTAAATTGGGAAGTGGCCACTGTCGGATAAACTCTGTGAGTGATGGTCTGAGCTTTCAGGCTTCTGTTCGGAATTGGAAACAGCAGCTAGAGGTGGCTGGCGGATACACCCATAGTTACAGCTGTGGGGCCTCAGGAGATGTTTTGGGGTGCCCTCAGGTATCTGGTAAATTGGGAAGTGGCCACAGTTGGGTATTTCTTTTTGTGTTGTCTATATGTTGTCTCTGTTGCTTGTGTGGACTCGGACAGACGAAACAACGGGACAGACTGTTTCTAGTCCCTTAGACCTGTTGCTAGGACAGTTTATGGATGTTAGGGAAAGACAAAATCTGAGTGTTGAGATAAAGAAAGGGAAATTTACCACCCTCTGTTCTGATGAATGGTCCACTTTCTAGGCCAGCAGATGTGTGTTTTAAACTGTCTCCTGCCCCTCATGCACTGGAGGGACCAGAAAAACTGTCTGTTGTTCTTTGTGTTTTGCCTGTGATGATAAAGGGTTACTTTAAAAAAAAGGGTTACTAAAAAAAATGTTCTGACTTGCTTGGTTACCTGGATTTCTTATAATATGTGTTTTGTTTTTCAAAATAACAAAGCTGTGCCCACTTCAATTTTTATTGTTATTGCACACTTATATTCTCATTTTGGTCTTTAACTCTGTTTATTATTTGGCAAGCTCAATTTAAATGCACGTGCACACTTAAGAATGAATCACTTTGATAACATTAAAAGGCCTAAGTACATATTGACTAAAATATCTTGTTTTATCTTGATTTTTATGAAGCTGAGCAAAAGGCGATATTGTGTTATTACCCAGTCACTTTTGTAATTCCTTAAAAATTTGTTTTCCCGTGTGTTATACCAACATATCTAGCAGCCAGAAAGAAAAACTGATTTCTGAGAAATTCATTGGAATTTCTTCATTCTCCTGGTATGTATGAGCTCCCTATCTTGGGGACAAATCTGCTTTTTAATTCCATGTGTACTCCGGTGTTCTGCTACAGTCTTGCTAACTTAATTCGAATATAATGATCTTTTAGATGAGGTCTACTATTATTGCCTCTTTTATAGGACATTTTTTAAAGGATATCTAATGTGAAAACAGCAGGAAGCCATCAAGTAGTAAAAAGAAAATATGGGAGCTGGAAAGATGGCTCAGGGGTTAAGCCTCTGCCTTGCAGTTCAGATCCTAGATCCCACGTGCAAACACTGGGCAGAAGCGGGGGCGGCCTGAACTTCTGGTCCTGGTGGGCAGAGTCTGTGAATCCCGGGGCAGAGTAAACAAAGAGGTGGTAGAAGTATGTTATAAAGTATGTTATAAAGGTTTGTGGAATGTTAGGTTTATGAGAAGATTGAAAATTAGAGATGATGGCTAAAAGAAATGTTATGCACTATGCTTCTTCCAAGCTATAAAGAAAAGACATTGACCCAAGCTATAAAGAAAGACATTAAGAATTAAGCTTCATGTATTTAAATATATTTCAATTGGCTGTTTTGATTAAACAGGAATTTGGTTACTTATAAAATCCCAACTTCTAAAGGGCAGCAGGAAGCTCATCTATGGGGCCATGAGCGGAGTACCTGTCACTCTGGTGGCCCTAGGGAAGGTCTGAGACTAGGGCCTGCACCAGCCCTGACGGCCCTCCCCACTCCCAGGGAGGTGGGTTCCCAGAGAGCAGGGCTCTGCTCAGGGTCAGACCAGCAGGAGGAGCCGAGGCCCTCCCCAACAGATGCAGCTTAGAACAGACTGAAGGCCAGCTAGGGAGTTTCTCTGAATCTCAGTAAAAGAGATCTAATCTCTGCTCACCTTTTGGAGCAGGCTTCTCTTGGAAGGGAGGAAAAGAGCACCTTTAAAATGTGGGAGGAATGTTTTAACCTCTGTGTGAATGTGTGAGTGAATGTCAGCCTGATGTAGGAAACCTGTTACACCTCTGTGCTCAAGTTTGTAGTCCTGCAGTGAGATCTCTTAAAGCCACGGGATTCAATTGGGCCAGTTCTCTGTTTCCATAGTGATAACATATGGTCTAGAGTGGGATCAGATTAGAATCCGGTCGCAAGTCACAAAACAGCTGAACCCACTATGGCTAAAGTTATCACCTATGACTCTGTAAAGAGTGTGGCCAGACTGAAACTTGAATGATCTGTCCTGGAGGGATATCCAACCTTTGTTTGTCTGTGTCGTATGGTGGGGGATCAATATGACTTTAGCTCTTGTTAATCAATGGAAAGAAATTCCTAGAAAATGTTTGCTTTGAAGGAAGGTACTTCAAGTCTGAGACAATGACCATACTGTTTAAATAGCATAGGGAATGCAGGAAGCTTCAGGCATGCGTGAACCATGGACTCTCCCCTTTTAGTGGCATCGGATGGAGCACTGGCCTCCCCCGACCACGCCATGGACAGCATCAGTAAATGTCTCTGCTGATCATGCTGCATATATAATGCTTGGCAGAACTCTGCTGAGCTATGTGTCCTTTCCCCAAGTCCAGGTCCACTAAACTGAAGCCAAAAGAGAGATTTCCCTATTCTGTGTCCAGGAACTAACTAAAAAAGGTGAATGCTTAGTCCTACCAACCTAAAAGAGTCAACTTGTAGTATATTCTTGGACATGCCCTGTATACATCTTAGATAAGAGATGGCCCCACAGAAGGACCTTTAAAATATAATGCCATCCCCCATCTACACAAACAATGGCAAACAAATGAGAGAAAGTTAAGAGACTATAGAGATCTGTACCGAAAGTACCAGCTAGTAGTACAGGAAAAAAAAAAAAAAAAGAGCTTTGCCTCCCAATAAAAGTACCCTCACAACTAAGGTTGAACAGGAATTTCATCTAGTTTCCATATCAGCCAAACTCCCATATAGAGGACAGGGTTCTCATCTTTAAGGGGGAAATGGGACCCCATCTGGAGGATAGCATCCTCATCTGCAAGGGAGAGGTTGGCATTCTGTGATTAATAGTCCACCATTAGGAAGCTTTTGCTTCTCTCGAAGGTAGAATTCTTTGTTTCTGCTCGTCCTTTCTTTTTGTTATGTGTTGTCTTATGGCCCCACTGATGGATAAAATGGGACAAATGCAGACAACCCCTTTAAACTTATTTTTGGACCATTTTAAGGACTTTAAAATAGGGCAAGTGACCTAGGACTTAATGTGAAGAAAGGAGAGAAAAGAAAAAGAACCAGGAAGCAAAAAAATCAAAACTCGACATTTGCCTAGGAGAATAGATAGAATACTAACAGGCACGCCCAAGCAGATCAACCCAGGACCCCTTCCGACAGGGGAAAGATGGAAAAGATGCTTTGAATATGACCAGACTGGGCGCTTTGAGGCAGTTGCAAGCACAGGACGCCTCCATGTGGCCTATGTCCTGACTATGGGAATCTCCACTGGAGGAAGGATTGCCCTCTGAATCCAAGAGTCCAAGGGGTCAAGCCCTCTGCTGGGGACCAATGAAATGGCCTGAAGCTCTTAACTTCCCTCCAATGGGAAAAAGGAGTTTGCTGCTGATATCCAGCAAAAGAAAGCCCAAAATGCTAGGTTGAGCATCTCATGAGAACCTTGGGTTTAACACACAGATGGGAAGCCTCTGTTAATAGACAAGGGAGCACAAAATTCTAGTGGTCAACTTCCTTCCTGGGCTTTTGTCAACCTTTGATTTTTACTAAAATGTTTAGGATCAGGAAAATGACAGGTTCATCAGTCACTCACAAAGTAACACGGGTGAATAAAAATAGTCCTGTGAGTATTTACATTTTTGTCACCTGAGCCTTTTTGGTTATTTCTAAAGGAAGAATTCTAAAATTTTCTGTGTATTTCCACAGTCAGGCTCTTGCTATGCATCACGCCAGCTATCAATCTCTTCCCAAAAAATGAGTTTTTATTTGGGCTTCCACACAACAGTCAGATGGAAAAGCTGCCTGCACCAAAAGAGTGATACCAGCCCCTACCTCCTGGCCACTGCAGACTGACTTGCTCATCCCCTCCCACGTCACTGTGCATTGTGTGCCTTGAGCGCACAGAGCCACGTGGCCACCAGCACCATGCGGGAAGGTGACATCAACCTGGAGGGCTTGTCCCCCAAGGATGCCCCTGCTGAACGTGAGTATCCCAATAAGCAGTATTGCAGGGAACCAGGGATGCCCACACTGCTACAGATTGGTCTGGGATGCAGAAATCAGCAGCTTCCATGGGGCCAAGAGCTGGACACGGACTCCCTCTCCCCAATTTCCTCTTTGTTGCACCCCAAAGAAGGCGAAAAAGGGAGTGATTTGGTGGCTGGGATTGTGCCCCAGAGAAGGTGTGCCCCAGAGAAGGTCCTGGGAGGGACCTGGAGCCCTGAAGAATCTGTGAGGCCACCGGGCCGCTTCTGAATCCCCCAAGAATGCCCCCAACCCACAGCAGTGGCCACCATTCCAGGCAGATGCGAAGCTTTTGGATGTTTTCACAGGAGCTATCAATACACTTCATATTCACATGCTAAAAAAGGAAAAAATCATCATAGATTTCTGAGGGTGATGAAACCAGACAGCATTGTAGCATAAAGCTTGCAGACCCAAGAAAGACAGTTTATAAAGTAGAATTAAAGCCAGAGACATATGTTGACAGAAAGTTCAGTAAAGTTTTGCCCTTGTCCTAAAAGCTTGCCTGAAGTTAATCTTAGTGCTTTGCAAAAGAAAATAAAATGACAAGCTTAATTAAACCAAGAAGAAGCAGAGAACAAATTGTCTGCTATTAAACAGACAAGTTCCATTGACAAATCAAAACTGGCTTTTCATTTAAGTCAGAGGAAGGGTCCTAAGATAATGCTCAGAGAGCTGTAGAAATTTCCATGTGAAGAAACAATGTCCCCTATATACATTCTTTTACATTCCTTTGGTCCTAAAAACATCTGTGCCACTTTGCTTTAAGAATCAGGAAGGAGGAGGAAAATTAATTAAATTGTTCTACCCAAAGATTAAGGTAGTTTACATTTTTTAGACAGGCTTTAGAATGTGACCTTGGAGATTTATATCTGCCAGAGGAAAAAAGTCTCCTCCAATATGTAAATTTCCTACTTACAGCTCTTGGCTTTTACACCGGATAAAGGCAGTGACTATTCCAGGCAAGATAACAGGTTTTCTTTACTAACTCTTGCCTGTACCCACAGTAAGATTGCTAAGCTTGTTTGGTTTATCTCATGTGTCCTCCTAAATTAATGGTTTAATCTTTGTGTAGATCTTATAGGCTTAATTTATCTGTTTCGTCTCCTTTAGATGGACCTTGAAACAAAGCCATCTGTCACAGACCATCCCAGCATTACATAGATGAGGACAGCAGACTGCTCACACACTTCCCTTACCCCCAACTCAGCAGGAAGTAGCCAGAAAGGATGTCACCCTTCCTCCCTTGAGCAGCCTGGGTCCTCAAAAGGTTAAGAGGTACGGTAGGCAGGTTTATAACAGTCCATGCTGGATGAGTCTCTCAAGGTCTTTGAAAGTCTTTGAAATTCCTGAAGGCCGTCCCCCTCTGCTGGGATCACCCTGAAGGAACACCCCTGCTGAAGAACTGACTTCAATCCTCTCAGAAATAAAATAAAAGGATATGGAGATGAGCTCTCCATATCAAACAAACAGCTTGACCCCTAGCCCCACCTGGGCCCAAAATCAACTGGATTGGGCCCCAAGGTTAACGGCTTTTATAAACAAATTACTTCAGCTCCTAAAAGACCATTTGGGGTCAATCCAGCTCATAGTGGTGAGGACCCCAACTCAGTACTCCCATAGTCCCTTAGACGACCCACAGGAATACTTACCCTAGTCCCATGATTGGGCCTAGAATGTGCCTCGAGAAAGGGGGGAATGTGAGAGCCTATGTGAAAAAGTTAAAGTTGCAAGCACCCCCCCCCAGTGCTCTTCCAATTACCCTAGTGCTCTTCCAATTACTGAAGAAGAATTTAGCAACCACAAACCCCTCACATCCTTTGGTGCCAGCCCTAGGTGGGGCTGAGAAGTCTACTTGCAAATTCACCAGTCCCAGCTTATAAACACCCCTAGGGGGGTTGGGAAGGTACTTGCAAATTCCTCAGTCCCTGCTTTCGAAAAATCTTATAAAAACCCTAAAACCCCTATTTCAAGGCTGCTCACTCTCACTCCACTGAAGGGTGGGTGTCCTAGGCCTAGGCTTGAATTTTTAATAAAGCAATTTGCATCGGCAGATGACTTCAGTGGGTTTCTTTGGACTTTGCGATCCAGGCATAGCACTCATCAAAGATGAAATGGATTAAGAAAGTGGGTTTTGAAAGGGTTAATGACAGTCTCAAGAACACACAGGCATCCTTCTCCCTTAGCAATAAAAACAGCAGTTCCCTTATAAACTCCTAGTCTTTTGCCCACATCCTTATCTGCAGCTGTTATTTGCAGATAAAACCTGTGAACCTGGTAACCATTATAGGATCATTATTCTGCAAATTTAATCAAACCCCAAACATTGTCTGAGCACATAGACATTTCCCTCATCCCTTAACTCCTACCTCCTCAGAGTGCTATAAAAGACTCATCCTTCCCTGACCTTGGAGCACAACTCTTTATCCCATGGAAGCCCCTTGATTAATTTCACACCAAAAAGCAATCTGGTTCTCATGAGATCATATTTGTTTCTGTTCTCTCTGAACTATCTTGCTTTAACCCAGAATCCAGCCCAATAGGATTCTTTTATGGTGCAATATTTTTCTGAGTATAACATAATCATGTGCTACGTAGCCCCCAGTCCAATGCAAGTAGTCTATTGTGTAGCCATTTCAAAGACTGCATCCTGTAGGAAGGCTCAAAAAGTAAAAACAGTCTCTTGATATTAGGAATCCTGACACAAACAGGATGTAGAGCTCTTCCTAAGTTAAGAAGGCAGTAATAACTGTTAGGGTGAGGTTACTTTTTGGCCAGCCAGTCAGTCTGGGAGAGACTCTGAACAGTCCAGAAGTCTAAAGAAAATTCTCTAATGAGCAGGTCAAGCAGAGAGCCTTGGGGTTGCAGCTTGTATGAACTCTTACTCAGTCTGAGATGGGAGTTTTGCTAATGTAGCTACCTTTGAGTCATCATTGCTCTTGTAAGCAACATTTTCCAACACGCCTGTAAGAAATTCCAATAAAGGGCTTGGTTAAGACTCTGTCTTGTGGGGCTGGAGAGATGGCTCAGGAGTTAAGCCTTTCCCTTGCTACGGAGGATCCTGAGTTCGGATCCTAGATCCCACGGATAGAGGCCAGGCAGAAGCAGGGGCGGCCTGTGCTTCTGGTCCTGCTGGGCGAAGCCTGTGAATCCTGGGGGAGAGTAAATAAGGAGGAGGTGGAGGCAGCCCATGGTGGTTCTCGAATTCACCCTTGGTCACATGCACACATGCACAACTGAATAAATAATAATAATTATAAAAATGTTGAAAAAAAGACTCTGTCTTGCAAGCAGAAAGAACCTGAGTTCAAATCCCAGATCCATGTTAAAAACCCTTAGCAAAAATGGTGGCAGCCTGTATTTCTGACTTTGGAAGGTGGAACTTGGAAAATCCCAGAGTTAAGCAAAAAGAAGGTAGAGCAATCCAGAATAATTTCCAAAGTCACTATTGGACTCCAGGAATGCACATGGTGCCCTCTGATCCATACAAACACACACACACACACACACACACACACACACACGAATACACAGCACACACACACACACAATAAATAAATAAACAAAATTTAAAAAAGAGAAATCTCCATAAAATCATAGGTTGACTAAGTCAGACTTTGTTATAATCACACTTTGTTGTCATCAAATTCCCATCCAGAGTCGCAGACATGGCATCTCCCTAGGAAAAGAAGTTTATCACACATGGTGTTATCAGGACAGAACAATAATGGGTCTCAAGCTATGGGCATGGTCCTAGCTAGCAAGTCGGAGAATGGAGCAATCATGGGGTAAATCTCCAAAATGTTTCTTGCTGTTGTAGTGGTTGCATGGGCACAGTTGTAGAGAATTGATGGTTGAATTAAGCCCAGAGCAAACCTGAAGGAGATTGTCTAGCTGATGGGGAAGACCCGGCCCATGGTGGGTGGGATTAGGTCCTGGATAAATCACAGAGAGCTAGTTGAGAGAGCTGGCATCTTTCTGTTCACTTGGCCAGACATGCTGGTCTGGCAAGTAAGGATTGTCCATCTCTCAGCCGTTATGCAGTGATGGTGTGGCCAGTTTCCTCAGCCCTGGTGTTGGCGCATGCTGTCCCATCAAGCTGGACTAAGAACTGTAACCAGGAATCATAAGAGAATAAACTCCTGTTCCCTTAAGCTGTTTGATGGTCATTTATTAGCAACCATGCAGGCGGGCTACAACAAATGTATATCCTGTAAAGAATTTGGTCTTGCTCTTTGATTGTTTTCCTACAAATATTTATGTATACTACAATAAAATTGGCTTCGATGAAGGAGGACATCCTAGGCTCCCTCTGACCTGAAGTCTGATCAATTCCTACCGTTCCCACTTCTGTTTTGTGCATGTAAGTCTGGGTTTATGGTGGTTCGTGGGCCCAGACACCATGATGGGAAATCTGGGTTGGCGGTCCTTGTCTGTGCAGTATCACATAGCATGCCTGCCTTATGAGTGAGGTGACTGCATGAGTATGGAGATTCTGTGAGAACCGTTGATGCTCTAGAGCATATATTGCAGTTGCTAAGTGAACCATGCCAGGGACAAAGGCATTGGTGAGTGTCTGTGGAGGTGGCCTGCCTCTGCTATGGGCCACAGAGAACTGTTATAGGGAGCCAGCCACAATGAAACTCCAGACACAAATGCTAAAGAAGAGCTGATTTATTCACTGACCAGTGGACTCCTTGCTTAAGGACACAAACCCAGAGCAAAGAGTGCTGAACATCATTTGAATGGGTTGTTACAGATTTTTACATCAAACAGTCCTTTCTGACAATAATTTACTAAGGAACTAAGAACTTAGGATAACTGGCGTCATGGGAACATCTGGTGTTTGCTGTGGGCAGTTCCAGGGTCACTCTTCAAGACCTGACTTTTAGATTCACATCTCATGATAAGTTCTCTTGTGAACAACCAGGTTAAATAAATCACAGCCTCATTGGAGCTGAGCTTGGCTTGCAAAGGGGGCTTCCTTTGTTGTCCTACCATAAAGCTTATTTATGTGAAGCAGGAATTGAAACAGAGGAGTATGTGGCCCGTATCTACTGTGTTGGCCTCTGATTTCACAAACAAATTGGGTAAAAAAGAATGAAATAGAAGAGCTAGTTTGAATTTCTTATGGCTGGTTGGCTGAAAGGAAAAGAGAACAGTTAAATTCATGCTATAAAGTCCCTCTTGAGATCCAAAAAATTGGAAACGAGGGGAAGTATTAGAAAGTGAGGAGGAAGAAGACATTATAAACAACCCCCAGACCAACTTTTGAATCAAAGAAAAAGAAAATACATTATTCAACATAAAGACAGGGAGCCTTATCAATGGTTCAATCTGAAAAACTATAGTAGACTCCACAGCAAATTGACACAAGACAAGGGAAGAGCAAGCCCTCCTCCTGGCATTTCCTATTATCTGGTCCACCACTGGAAAGTACCACCCATTATGGGCTAGGTTTTCCACAGCAATCAATCAAGTGCCTGCAAACTTGTTTAGGGACCATTAACCTTACACACCTGTGCCCCAAACGGTCTGCAATTGTCAAGTTGACACCAAAATGCAACCATACACCAAAATGCAACCATAATACACTATAAACCATGCCTCAAATGTAAATCAAGTCTACTAAGTGGTAAAACAGTCTAGAGATGATAAGACAAATACAAAACAAGTAAAGAAGTCTCTCCTTTGTGTGAAGTTGTGGTGCCTGAGGGAGAAAAACTGGATTAAAAAAAAAAAAAAAACCAACCAAATGTTGTGCTAGTGAGTTCTTAAAAGCATCAAAGCCTAGAAAACAGTTCACAGAAGATATGAATGTTTAACCATACAGGTAAAGAAGACTAAGCTTGCCCTTCAGGTGGGCAATAATTCCCTTAAAACTGCAGATATTTCTCTCCTGGAAAAAAGATTTCTTGGAGGTGGAAATTGTTTGTCTGGCTTAGAGCTCTCATAAAACCTGGTGTGGTTAAAGGGGAGGCAACAACTAGACCTGCGGGGCTAGCAGAGCCTTCTGGCTACTCTCACAGCAGCCAGCTAATGCTGACAGAGAGACAAAAGCTGAAGTCACAGTCACATGTCACCCCAGCAGAGGCTGTTGGAATCAAGGAACCAGTCTGAGCAGCAGGCCCAACAGGGCAGAGCAAGGCCCCATCCTTCCCTTAGCACTGGGTGGGGCCCAGCAGCTTGAGCTGGGCCCACTGAACCTTTCAGGAATGCAGAAGCTACACAGAGGTTCCCTAGGGTCACTCTGGAATAAGGAAGCAAGATGAGTCAGGGAGAATGACCGAAGATTACTGAAAGTTAAATCTGATCATATCTCCCATCCACACCACTCTCCCTAGCATTGCTCTTTTTCAGGAAGCAATTGATTACAAGCTATAGAATCTTTTTGTGCTGTATTTGCTAGTATCGTCCCAATTTTAGTTGCTGAATCTAGAAAGAACTTGACAGAAAGGACTATAGTGGACATCTGGAAATTCTGCCTACTTCCTGATGAAAGGTTTGGCCCTCCATAATTCTTTGTAAAAACCCGAACCTCCAAACATCTTACAAATTTGCAAAAGCGCCTAAGTAACACTAAAAAAAAAAAAAAAAAAAAAAAAAAAACAGGAATAAGAGTTTGAAAAGATGATATCCTATACTAAACCATTACTAAAAGTCATACAGTGCAGGGAGATGTGTGAGGCCCCAGAAATCATAAACGCTATTGCCAAGATTAAGACCCTATTGCTGTAGATGCTGTATGCTTTGTTTACATGACGCAGAGAAATAAAGCTAGGACTGAGCTGGAAAGTCCCTGCTACTGGTTGCTTTTCCAAGTGCCAGAATATGCCATGCAGCCTACTTCAGGCTGTCACCAACAGTCCTGCTTGACTGTGGACCCTGCATGCTACAAAACCAAGATGTCAGGTAGGACAGGCCTGCTAGTACTATACTGGCAAAACTAACCTAACTACCACCAAAAGTTTTTCTGATTGGTTTGAACACCTGCCCCTCAGGAGGATTTGTATCTGGATACTTTTTTATTAATGTTTCTTAGATCATTTTATTTCCTTTCAAATGTGATTTTTTTTCTTCATCAAATATAAACAGGATTGTTTATACTAACTGATCATTTTACTAATATAATCCAAGTTAGTATAAATATTACTTGGAGCTTCTTTGACTACCTTAGCACAATTTTTTTCTTTTTTCTTTCTTCATAAGACAGGATCTTAAGTAGTCCAGGTTAGCTTCAAACTTGCTGCACAACTCAGATTGGACTTGAACTTCTGATTGATTCTCCTGACTCTGCCTCATGAGTACCAGGATTACAGGTGTGTGCCACCATGCCTAGCTAAGAGTGTCTGTATTGTCAGTGTTGGTATTTTCAATTTATGACACAAGTTTCTAACCCAAAACATCACTCACAACCTTATTTAACCTCAGTTTGCAAACCAACACATAGAACCTTGGGTCCTTGTTCTCAAAGTCATGACATTCTAACCTTTCCTGTCTACCTCATGGAGTTCCTCTTCAAATTGATTAAGTCAAAATATGTGAAAGTCTTTCAACAATTATAAAACATTGCAAAATACACATATGGCAATGAAGTTAGCCAACAAAATAGTCATTACTATCACCAAAACCGTTTAAATGAAAATGCTTACTATAAATTAGTCAGCTAAGCAAATGAACACTATGTTATACATATTATAATCTTTACTGGGACTAATCTTTGGAAACACATGATTAAGGGGAAAAAATCTGAGCTAACATTTGTTAGTGATCAATACAAAAGATGCAACCACTAATTCAAAAATAAGAGGATTTTCCTCCAAGCAGAGTGCATTCTGTAATAGTACTGTACTTGGTGAGAATTCCATACAAATAGAACATACACCTTAACACAAGAAGCAAGGAAGAAATAGAGACCATTTGGGTGATTCGATCTAGTTGCCCCGCTATCCAAATACTTAGGTTGATTACAGTATTGAAGTCAGTTCTGTAAATGTCAGCAATCACCGTTCTAACATTAGTCATGTGAAGCACGTCTGACCGCTTCCGAAGAGTGTGTGACACATAAACAGGTGTTTCACAGCAGCTGACGTGATGGAATTACTGTCTGCTGTTTAATGTTTGAACTAAGCATTCCATTGCCACATCAAGGCCTGTGTCTTTGGTGGCTGATGTTTTAAATATCTGCCATTTTCGATCCTTCAAGGAAGGTCACCCAAGTGCGTTGGCCATTTCTGAGGGCGCCATGGCCTGATCCATGCCCTGCTTATTTGCAAACACCACTAAAATGGCTTTTCTCAGTAGCTCTTCCTCCAACATGGCAAATAACCCTGATTTGGAAATGCCAATTCTGTCTCCGTGGCAACTGTCAACTACAGAGATGACTGCATCGTGTTTGAATAATAACATCTCCAGTATGGCCTGATGATACTTGTCTGTCCTCCTGAGTCCCAAACTTGGAACTTAAGGTTTTTGTATGTATATGTTGGAACCGAAGTCCCTGTTTATCACCCACCCAGACCCCGAGAAGAACCACGAGGACCGAGCGGTTGCTGCAAGAGGCATAAGGCAAGCTTTAATCTGGCTCGCCAGGACCGTCCTTCTTGCAAGCAAGGAAGGAGTGGCCCCAACTGAGATCGGGATAGGGTTTTTATAATGAGAGCAGTCACAGCAAACTCTATAGGAACACAGCACACAACAAAATTAACCACCAAATGTTCTTTTGTTGATAGCGGTGTCTCTGGGCAGTTGAGTTATGGGGTGATAAAGCTGACCACCAAATGTTCTTTTGCTGATAGCGGAGTCTCTGGGCAGTTCCCGTACTGCCCAGGGTGGAGGGCGGAATGGCACGTCCCGCCCGAGATCGCGTAAACACGGTTGGCGCCTTTGGACTGACGCCAGCAGGAAGTTTTATGATGCACGCGGGTGGAGAACTAGGTGCTGGGGGAAGGGAAGCCTATCTTAAAGTCCCACATTTGGCATTCTCAGCGGGAAGTTTTAGAATGCGCTCGGGCGGAGAGCTAGGTGCTGGGGGAAGGGAAGCCTATCTTAAAGTCCCACATTCCCCCCTTTTGTCTTGTTCATATATTTTAATCTTAAAAGGTGGCTGGGCAGTGGTGATCGGATAGTGCGGCCCTCTATGGGGATTGTGGGCGACGACCGTTCTTTGGCTTCTTCCTGCTGAGAGGGGTCGACGTGGGGGATTTTTGAGTAGGGGCCCGCATCCATCACCTTGCCAGCAGAAAGGAATGAACAGAACAAATACGTTCATAGAAATCTCTCTTTTTCTTCTTCAGTTGTAAATTCATTTGCATACTGTTGTTTTAAGATCATGACTTGAACAGAATTAAGTCGGTCTCTAATGAAAGCTAAGAGCCTATTTATAATACAAGGGCCGAAAGTTAAAATGAGTATTATGATTATTAAGGGGCCCGCTATGGCAGAAAGTAAAGTTGTAAGCCAAGGGGAGGAGGTAAACCATCCTTCAAACCAGCTCTGTGATACTCTATATTCTTTTTCTCTGTTCTCTAGCCTCTCCTTTAACTTAGCCATGGCATCACGAATTTCCCCACTATGGTCTATATAGAAACAGCACTGCTCTTTAAGTGCTGCACAAAGTCCTCCCTCCTTGAGAAAGAGTAAATCTAATCCCCTTCTATTCTGTAAAGCTACTTCTGACAAGGAAGTAAAAGACTCTTCAAGTCGGGTTATAGACTTTTGTAATACCACTAGATCTTGTGAAATAGCATGTCTTAAATTTTCATATTTAGTTTATGAAGTTACCAGTCCAGCCGTTCCTGTTCCTATTCCCGCCAGTACTCCTGCCCCAACTAGTAAGGCGAGGGTAATACTCACAGGTTCGCGCCGGAATCTTGTTGGGGCCCTTCCAAACGTATAAGCATTTATTAAGTCCGTCTCAGGATGGTAATAGATTCTGGGAAAGAGCTGGACTAGTACACAGAAATGACTAGTTGAATTAAACACAGTTGTGTGTATACATGGGGTGAGACCTGTGCTGCAAGCGCACCAGGCATTTTTAGGGGGCACAACATAAGTCCCTATAGTTCGATTTATCCGTATGGAAGAGTTACAAAGGGGTTGGTATTTGGAGGGAACCGTTCCTATACATAGTCCTTGTCCTGACACTTCTTCTAGGGTAATTTTACCTCCTGGTTCCCATTTACATTGGTCATGCGAGTTATTGTAAAATACCGAGTCATTGTAGGCAATTCCCTCGTAGTACGGGGGCGCTGCACTCAAGCATAACCAACAGGTGTCGGATACTAGCTCGGGATGGGTTTGATTTAGCAGGCTATATCCTCCTTTAATTAAATTTTTAAACCTCTCTGTCTAGCGAGGAGGAGCTTTATATGGATCTTCTGTAGATGGGATTAAAATATTAACTTGAGTGTGTTGAGTGGCAGTCTGATTGTCGGTTGGGGCAGCTGTTGTTGTGGGGACCGGTTCTTTAGTTTTTGCTTTACTTTTTATTCTAGAATTAGTTACAATTTTATTGGGTCCCACTGGTTTATGAACTATTGGTTCTATTTTTAATCTAATAGTAAATATTAATCCCGGGTCTGCTCCGGGTACATATAATCGTAGCCCCCAGGTTTTCCCCGTAATCCAATTACGATCTTGCTTTCCCTTTGTAGTGAAGGTAATGTTTATATGGCTGTAAATTCCATCTTTGGGATCTGTGAACCTAATTAAGTCATCGTCTTTGGTTGCCCATCCCCTGTTTGTACTGGTCACACATCCCCATTGGGAACAAAAATAAGACTCTGTGCCACCACATCCCCAAGTTCTAGGGCCTGGGCAAATATACCATGTGGGATGGTTGTTACAGGGTGGTCGACTTTCTTCGACTCCCTCTAAAATGAGTGTCCTTTTTTTTTTTTTTTTTTACTGTAATGGACTATGTTTTGTCTCAGTTTTCCGTGGGTGTCAGTCGTACGGGCCCAGTCATAAGTAGCTAGTTGGCATAGGTCAAAAGTTAAGTCTGGCCACCAATGCCATAAGGGGGACTCTGATGTGGCCAAGGGATAGGTCTGGTCTGTCCCTGGGTTTGTTATTTCCCAAGTTAGTTTATGGGGTTGGTGAGGATTAGAGTCTAGGGCCCCATTACTTAGCTGGATTTGGCTTAGCAGTGTCAGCACAACCGCGACGGATGTGAAGCTTAAGAGGGTTGTCAGTCTTTTGTACAATCCAGCTGTCATCTTTGGGTGGGAGATGGGCTCTCTTAATGTGAGAGACATGCACCCACGCAGCGATGCCTTCAACTTTCACAGCGGTAGGGGTGGTCAGTAGGATCATATAGGGTCCTTTCCACCGGGGCTCTAGGTTGCGGGTCTGATGTCTTCTCACTGTACACCAGGTCTCTGCAGCTGAAATCATGTCTTTTGTTGGTGGGTTCTCCAGGCTGGCAAGTGGCAGCCACCTGCTTCCAAAGGTCGTCCTGCACAGCCTGGATTGCTTCCAGCCTGGTACGCAAAGACATATCACTAGTGGGTAGCCCTGTGTCTTTGATCTGAGTTATTGGAGGTGAAGTTCCGTATAAAATCTCAAAGGGGGTAAGTCCCAGTCTCTTGGATGGGGTATTGCGTGCCCTAAAAAGAGCCAAAGGTAAGAGAGTGACCCAATCTGTGCCGCCAGTCTCCATGATTAATTTAGTCAAGGTCTCTTTTAGAGTCCTATTCATTCTTTCTACCTGATCTGAACTTTGGGGTCTGTATGCACAATGAAGTTTCCAATCAATCCCGAGATACCTGGCCATTCCCTGACTTACCTGGGCAACAAACGCAGGGCCATTGTCTGAGCCTATTACCTTAGGAATTCTGAAACGGGGGAAGATTTCTTCTAAGATCTTCTTGGTGACTGTTGACGCAGTTTCGTTTTGGTGGGAAAGGCTTCCACCCAGCCGGAAAAGGTGTCCACAAATACCAACAAATACTTGTATCCATATTTAGCAGGCACAATTTCTGTGAAATCTATCTCCCAATACCTTCCTGGTCTGTCGCCCCTCAGTCTCTGTCTTGTGACTCCTTCAGTAGGTTGGGCATTTACCAGACTACAAGGCTCACAGGCTATGATCGTCTCATAGATCAGCCTGGCAGCCTTTGGTATCAGAAAGTCAGAATCCTTAATGAGTTCTCTGATTTTTGCTGCTCCCAAATGTGTCCATTGATGCATTTGTTTGATTAATTCTTTAGCTTCTTTCTGAGGGAGTATAATTTGTCCAGTAGGGGTTCTCCAGGCCCCTAATTTATCATCATAGGATTTGTCTAATTTCTCTATTAACTGTAGGTCTTTCTGGGTATATTCATAGACTGGCTTTAGGGTTCCTAATATTAGAATAGAAGTTGACTGATAGGCAGCTTTCTTTGCTTCTTTATCTGCCATATCATTTCCCAATACTATCAGAGTTTTAGTTTTTTTGTGTCCCGGGGTATGTATTATACTCACCTTTGCAGGAAGATGTAGAGCAGCCAGAAGGTCAAGGATCTCCCGTTTATTTTTTATGGCCTTACCTTCTGAGGTCAGCAGTCCTCTTTGTTGATAAATGGCCCCATGTACATGAGCGGTTGCAAATGCATACCGGCTGTCCGTGTAGATGTTAATCCGCCGTCCCTTTCCCAACTCCAAGGCTTTTGTCAAAGCGACCAACTCTGCTCTCTGGGCTGACGTTCCTGCCGGGAGGGCTGACGCCCAGATGACCTGTTTTCCGTCCACCACTGCAGCCCCGGCTCGCCTCTCTCCTTGGTCCAAGAAGCTGCTGCCATCCGTGAACCAAGCAAGGGCTGGTCGGTCAGGTCTTTCCACCAGCCATGGGCCCCAGCGAGGACTTGTTGACAGTCATGAATCGGGGGCTCTAGGTCTGGGTCCGGCAGCAAGGTGGCGGGATTAATTCCAGTTGCTGGTGCAAACTTTATTCTGTCATTGTTTAACAGCAACACTTGATAATGAGTCATTCGGGCGTTGGTGAGCCAACGATCTGGTGGTTGTCTAATGACATTTTCTAGGGCATGGGGGGCCGCCACAGTCAGATTCTGTCCCATAGTCAATTTATCGGCATCCTTTACTAAAGTTGCGGTAGCAGCTATTATGTGCAAGCAAGCCGGCCATCCTGCCGCTACCGGGTCCAATCTTTTAGAGAGGTACGCTACTGGCCTCTTCCAGGGTCCCCAATTGTTGAGTCAACACCCCCTTTGCTATGCCCCTATTCTCTGCCACATACAAGTGGAAGGGCTTAGTTGTATCTGGCAGGGACCAGAGCTGGCGCTGTCATAAGGGCCTGTTTTATTTGGTCAAAGGCCAGTTGCTCTCTTTCAGTCCAAGTGAATGGGGCACTGTTCTTAGTCAACGCATACAGGGGGGCTGCCAATTCCGCGAACCCTGGTATCCAGAGTCTGCAAAATCCTGCCGTGCCTAAGAATTCCCTCATTTGTTTAGGATTTTGAGGAGGCGGAATATGAAACACAGTCTGCTTCCGTGCCTCCGTCAACCAACGCTTTCCTCCCTCCAGCTGATACCCCAGGTAACTGACCTTTGTTTTACAGATCTGGGCTTTCTTCGCTGATGCCCGGTATCCTAGGCCTCCCAGTTCTTTCAGGAGTCTCTCGGTGCCTTCCCGACAGGTGGACTCGTCTGGGGCCGCCAGCAGTAGATCATCTACATATTGTAGGAGAGTTACCTGTGGGTTCCGAGTGCGGAAAGAGAGGAGGTCCTGGTGCAACGCCTCATCGAAGATGGTGGGGGAATTCTTGAATCCCTGTGGCAACCTGGTCCATGTGAGCTGTCCAGAGGTTCCGGTCTCAGGGTCCTTCCATTCGAATGCGAAGAGTGGTTGACTGGCCGGGGCCAGTTTTAGGCAAAAAAATGCATCCTTTAAGTCCAGCACCGTATACCAGATTTGGTCTGGTGGCAAAGAACTTAGGAGAGTATATGGGTTTGGGACAGTCGGGTGAATGTCGGCTGTCCGTTTATTTACCTCTCGTAAGTCCTGCACAGGCCGGTAATCATTGGTGCCAGGCTTCCGGACTGGTAGTAGAGGTGTGTTCCATGCTGACCGGCATGGGCGGAGGACCCCTGCTTCCAACAACCTAGCTATATGGGGTTTAATTCCCTCTCTGGCTTCAGCAGTCATTGGGTATTGGCGGACGGCTATGGGCAGTGCTTGAGATTTTAATTCTATATGGACAGGTGGCTGATTAACAGCTTCCCCTAGACCACCAGTCTCTGCCCATGCCTTTGGGTATCTCCGTAACCATGGAGCCATCTCTGTGGTCTCTTCTAGTGGAAACTCGAAAAAGTCTATATTCATCTTGTAGTTTGAGGGTTAAAATCTGAAGGGGCTGTCCTTGTTCGTTGGTTACAGTAGTCCCTTCTGTTGAGAAATGGATTTGGGCTCCCACCTTTGTTAATAAGTCTCGTCCCAAGAGTGGGTATGGGCAGTCAAGGATGACTAAGAACGAGTGGGATACCTGGCCCACGCCGAGGTCCACCTTTCTTTGGGTAGTCCATGAATATTGCTTGTTCCCTGTTGCCCCCTGTACCCAAGAAGTCTTTCCAGATCGTTTTCCTGGATCTTGTGTGAGTACCGAATGTTGGGCCCCTGTGTCTACTAAAAACTCTGTTTTCTTCCCCTCTACCATTAAAGTTACCCTGGGTTCAGGGAGGGGTGCTGAACCCCGTCCCCCCTAGTCTGAGTCTTCTCCCAGGGTTAATATTTTTGAGGGGTTACTTACAGGTCGCCTTTGGAATTTGGGTTTCTGTGGACAGTCCTTGACCCAGTGTCCTTTTTCTCCACATCGAAAACATTGGTTCCTGGTCGGTCTTCTGAGGATGTTCCTTGTGCCCAGGTGTCCCTGCCTGCCTCCCTGTCTTGGCGGTCTATCCTGTACTACCGCAGCCAGGATTTGAGTGAGCTTCCTCTCATGTCTCTTATCTCTTAAGTCCTTTTCCTTTTCTTTCTTTTCTTCCTCAACATCTCTATTATAATATACTTTCTCAGCTACCTGCACTATGTCCCTCAGTGACTTATCCTGTAATCCTTCTATTCTTTTGCAATTTCTTTTTAATATCCTTAGCTGACTGGTCAATAAAAGCCATCATTACTGTCGCTTTATGTTCATCACTAGTGGGGTCAAAGGGGGTAAACCTGCGAAAAGCTTCCATAAGCCGTTCTAAGAAAATAGCAGGAGCTTCCCCCAGACCTTGTAATATTTCTCTTACCTTAGTCAGATTGGTGGGTCTTTTGGCTGCACCTCGGAGACCTGCCATTAGAGTCTGGCGATACACATTGAGACGCTCCCTACCTTCAGGGGTCCGGTAGTCCCAGTTAGGTCTTGTTAAGGGTGAAGCCGCATCTATGAGGGTGGGAATTATGGTAGGTCTTCCATCCTCCCCAAGCACATTCTTGCGAGCTTCCAGCAGAACTCTTTGTTTTTCCTCTGTGGTGAGAAGGGCCCCCAGCAGTTGCTGGCAGTCCTCCCATGTTGGCTGGTGGGAATAAAGCACTGAATCTATGAGAGAAATTAAAGCATCTTGGTTCTCAGAAAAAGAGGGATTCTGATTCCTCCAATGTAAAGATCAGAGGAGGAGAAAGGCCAGTACTGAAGGGGCTGATTTCCCTGATCATCAGGAAGGCCGTACTCCCGTAGAAGCAACGTAGGGATAGCCTCTTTATTCAGCTGGACCTTTCGTCTTGTCCCTGCTGCAGGTCCCTGCAGGAAGGGATCTAGGGATGGGTAAAGAATAGAGAATGAAGAAGGAGGAGGAGCGGAAGGTGGTGTGGGGGGGATAGAAAGGGGGGTAGGAGGAAGTCCAGGCAGCTCTTCTGGACCTCTTTGTTGTTCGGGTAGGGTGGCGATTGATCCAGCAGTTCTTTCTGGGTCTCATCCTCAGGAATCACCTGTGGTCTGGACTTAGGGTCCGAAGCGGGAGTAGAGAGAGTTAAAACAGGGAGAGGTTGGGGAATAAAAGATTTCATCCAAAAGGGAGGGTCTCGGACTAGATCTTCCCAGGTGACGATGTATGGGACCTGGTCGGGGTGTCCGTGGGATCCATCCTGGAAAACCTGCTTCTTGACTAGAGAGATTAATTCCTTTTGAAAGGAGCTGCCAGCCGGCCACCCCACTTTGAAGGTGGGCCATTCATTTCTGCAATAGATTTGCCACCTTCCTTTTTGTAAGTCGAAAGATAGGTTATGTCCTCTTTCCCTAACGTCCTTCCAGTGCCCCAGCGTTAAGTCCAAAGGAGTAGTCTGAACCTGTCCCATGATATGTATCTCTTGATAACAAAAATATACCAGAAACACACTAAAAGACATCAACACAAAACTGACAACAAGACGAGATCTCCAATCAACAAGTGTTCGCCGGAGCGCTCCTGTTCTGGCCGGAGAATCAAAAGCAAAAGATGCCGGCACTAACCTTGCTCGGGGAGTCCCAGAGGTCCTTGATATGGCCTCCTTCCCCGAATAGTCTCACCATGAGTCTAATTTAAACTCACGGCCTGCTGTCCCCAAGCGAGGGGTGCATCCCCCTCGTTCTACAGTGTACCCTGGAGCACGTCTGCTCACCCCTTAAAAGGGCACAGCGCTCACGCAGAGTCCACGGCGTTTCCTTTAAAACTGAAAGGAAAATCTTAGAGGAACACAAAGACAAAGACAAAACACGCTTACCTTCACCCTGGGTCGTCGTTGTTCCTTCTGGGGCTGGGGACATCCCGGATGAGCCCCAATATGTTGGAACCGGAAGTCCCTGTTTATCACCCACCCAGACCCCGAGAAGAACCACGAGGACCGAGAGGTTGCTGCAAGAGGCATAAGGCAAGTTTAATCTGGCTCGCCAGGACCGTCCTCTTGCAAGCAAGGAAGGAGCGGCCCCACTGAGATCGGGTAGGGTTTTTTTTTTTATTAAAAATTTAATTATACATTTTAAAATTTTTTACCAGTTCCCTCCCTCCCTCCCCCCTCCTCCCCCTCCCCTTCCCCCAGTGCCTCCCCCCCAATTCCCCAGAGAGTCCTTTATTGTGTACGCCTAACTCTCCACTGGGTCCCCTCTCTCCGATGACATATAAGGACCCAGTGGCATTTCCATAAGCCCTTTCTCTTGTTCCCCTTAAGCATAAGATCACTACTATGGCTGTCAATCCCTTGCCTCCAGGGGTCTCGGTGCCCTTAACAGATGCT